>WNGS01111915.1:30080-60260 GCA_020271785.1 Procambarus virginalis | reverse complement strand
AGAGAGCCAGTACCAAGCCGCACACGAAAGGAACGACGAGAGAGGAAGCTCTGGAGGAAGAGAGGGAGGTTCCCACGAAGGCCAAAAAATGAAGTTGAGACAGAATATGTACCACCAGGTAGTGTCGTAAGCCTTTTCCAGGTCAAAAAGGACAGCAACAACGGAGGTCTTCGCAGCAAAAGCAGTACAAATATAGACCTCCAAGTTCACCAGGAATCCGTTTGCTGCGGCACTTGCGAAAACCAAATTGAGAAGGGGAGAGGTGGTTATAGTGTTCTAAGAACCACATCAAACGAAAGTTAACCATACGTTCAAAGAGCTGCAGACAACTCGTGAGGGCAATAGGACGGAAGTCCTTGGGGGATGACCCGAGAGACCCTGGTTTCCGAACAGGGAGGACAACAGCATCGAGCCAGTCTTCAGGGACCGACGACGACTCCAGACCCGATTGTACAGACTCAGTAAATACTGAGACGTGCATGGAGGGAGATCGCGAAGCATTTCATAATGAACGCCATCGGAGCCCGCTGCCGTAGAACCGCAAAGGGCTAGGGCAGACTGAAGCTCAGAGAGAGAGAAGAGATCATTATAGGGAAGGTGAAGATAAGTACAGAAATTTAAAGGATGAGATTCAAGAAGAGGCTACAAAGAAGAAAGGATGGGGGAGATGAGAACCAGAACTAACAGAGGAGAAATGGGAACCCAGTTCGGTCGCAACCTGCAACGGTCCGCCACAAGAGCACCATGAAGGCAAAGGACCAGCGAGACATCGGGAACGAACTTACCCGCAATCTTGCGGATACGCTTCCAGACCAGTGGGAGAGGAGTTTCGGACGTAACGGTGGAGACATAAGACGCCCAGCAATCACGTTTAGCCGCACGGATGGTCCTACGGGCCACCGCACTCGCCTTCCGAAACAAAAGGAAAGACTCAACCGTCTGGCGGTGGTGATGTCTCTTCCAGGCGCACGCGTACAGCGAACAGCCGGAGCACAGTCCACATTCCACCAGGAAACGCACTCCCGCGTTCCCCGAGAGGAAGAGCGAGGAATAGAGCGTAGGGCAGCATCAAAGACAATGTCACGAAAAAGAAGGAGGGCGCGAGGGAGAGGCAGAACGGAGAGGTCGGAAATCGTAGCACGGAGAGTAAAGCGGCGCCAGTCAGCCTTGGTAAACCGCCACCTAGGGAAGGAGAGAGGAGGGCGAAAAAAAAAAACAAGGATAGGAAAATGGTCACTGCCATGGAGGTCATCAAGGACCCACCACCTGAAATCTAAGGAAAGGGATGACGAGCACAGAGAAAGATCGAGACAAGAAAGGGAGCGAGTCCAAGAGTCCGAATGAGTGGGCTCACCAGAATTAAGAAGGGACAGGGAAGAAGAGAGGACGAAAGGTTCAAGGAGGCGACCCCGGTGTTTGTCAGCACATCACCCCAAAGGGCATGACGACAACTGAAATCACCCAGCAGGAGCACAGGCTCCGGCAAGGAGTCCACGAGGTGCTTAAGATCAGGAAGAGAAGCTAGGACAGTGAGGGGGAGATAAATAGAACAAACCGTGTACCACCTACGTACAAAGACACATGTGGCAGAACAGTGGACAGGTGAGGAAAAAAGTATGGGGACAAAGGGAACATCGGAACGAATCAAGAGAGCAGAAGAATTATGATTCCCAGCTGTTGCTGGGGGGGGGGGGGAGAAAAGAATAGCCACGGAAGCGACCAGGACGAGCACCAAGCATCGGCTCCTGGAGACAGACACAAAGGGGCGAAAACTGTGAAATGAGAAGTTGGAGGTCAAGGAAATTGGCGCAAAATCCACGGATGTTCCATTGAAGAAAAGACATCAGCAAAGAGAGAGAGGAGAGTAACAGAGAGCGAAGAAAAAAACAAAGATGAAGAAGGAACACAGCACGCTAAAAAAGCGCAGAGTCAGGAGCAGGGTCAGCGAAGTCAGGGATAGGGGCATGGGTAAACCGAGTAAAGAAGGAGGGAAAGAAGCGGGAGGACAGACCAGAGGTGGACGAGCAGGGTCTAGAGGAGGAGGAAGGGGGGAGGAGGGGCAGAAAGAGGGGAGCGCACTTCAGCAAGGGCAGTAACCGAGATGGAACTGGGGGCTAAAGAAACCCCTACAGTAGGAACAGGAGGCGCCACCACCGAAGCGGGAGGGGAAGGAACGATAGAATCAGAGATAGGGAGTGAAGAAGAAAGCAAAGCCTTCTTACCGACAGGGGAGGAGGAAGGAGAGGAACCAGGTTTCCGCTTCTGACTCAAAGATACGGGCGTCCCAGCAGCAACGTACTGGGCAACAGAATCCAGCGTCTCGATAAGAGAAGAAGAGCGAGAGCGAACAACACAACCATCAGGAGAGCGATGGACGTCGGCCCACACAGTCAGGCGGCATGGAGAGCCAAGAGACGGAGGGGAATGACGGGAAGGAGGACTAGAGGGAGAGGAAAAAGAAGACACAGGAGACGTGACAGACTGTGTAGAAAGAAGGGGAGCCCTAAACAGAGAACCAGGAGGGGGACCTTTCGGAACAGAACGGAGGGAAACAGGGGAGGTGGTGGTGGGCGTGTCCGGGTCTAAGGCTCGGAAACGGTTGTCAGACTGAGGAAGGTGGGAAGGACGAGGAGAGGATGAGCGCACCACGCGAGCATAGGAGACATCAGCGAAAGAGGAGAGACGATGAACTTGGCGCCGAGCCTTAGGAAGAGACAAACGGTCTCGGTGCTTCAAACGGATGACAGCCGCCTCAAGTTTGTAACAAATACACGTACGGGAGAAGGTAGGGTGGGCTCACCGCAATTGAGGCAGCGGGCCTGGGAAGAAGTACACTCTAACTTAGAGTGACCCTCGCTTCCACACAGGGGACAGAGAGAGACAGGCCTCGAGGATATGCTTTATATCATAGTGGCAGTTCTTGAGATCCCTAACACTGGTCGCAATATGGTGCGGGAGGAGAACAGTGCCAACACTGGCATTCAATAGAGTATTCTTCGAGACCCGAACAGGGGTCTCGCCAAGGCAGGATAAAACGCCCAAGCGGATGCCCGCATCCTGAGAAGGAGCAGCAATGACACGGGTACCAACACGAGTGGGGTTGAAGGTGACAGAGGCATCCATGGAATCGACAAGATGCCTATGAAGGGAAAAATCATCAGGAGTGGAATCCAAAGGTAGAAGGTCAAAGTACTTAGTCCACGTTTCAGGACCAAACAAAGCATGGAACGAAGTAGGATTGGAAGGGAGCATATGAGAGCGACCGTGGCGGGGACGGCGATGAGAACCCTTAGAGAGAGACTATTCGAAAGGTGCAGTAGTCACAAGAAGGGATGGAGCCATGCAAGGGGACGAGACAGTCACCACAGCAGGCTTGGGGCTCGACCCAACTACAGAGGAGGGAGTGGAGCAGGGAGGAAGAGTCCGCTCTGGGCCTAAACCGGGCCCTTTAGTGAGGGCTACAGATCCCGGTCTTCCAGGACGGTCCGACTCAGGGGCCTGGTCGCCCACCCCCATGAGCCTGGGTAAGAGAAGTCAAGTCGTTAACCATACTGCACACCAAATATAAGGGATGGGACCTGGAACCAAGGGATACTACCTACCAGGGCAGCCAGGGAGGCCGAGCGCGGGCCAGTGCAGGAAGTGTGTGTCGTCCCCAGCGGTGCTCCCCCCTTTTCAACAGAGGAGTCCTACTACTTCGTTCATTCTCCCACACTGGTGCTAAGACCCCAGTCCCCCTATTGCCCCAGCCCAGACACCCAACCATCCACTCAGGGCGGCCTCTCACAGGCGACCCCTCCAGCGAGTGGTCCGATGGCTTACAAGGCCCCTACATAGTGCCTTCAGCACGTACACCACCAAAAGAGAGGGCAGGAGAGGGGGCACAGACAACCCACACCGGTCCCAGGGAGGTGTACGCGAGCTCCTCACCAGGCAAGGAGGCACCATGGAGGGGTACAGGAGGCACCACGGAGGGGTACGTGATGCTAAAAAATCACAATATATTTACGATCAAGCAAAACTCTTGGGACAATAAACCCAATATTTCACCATAAACCTCCAGTACATGAAACTTTCGTCAGGGGGGTCTCAATGTATATAACATTTCTTAAAGTATTTAACATAGGCCTAACCCGAACAGTCAGCGTCTGTCTCGTACGCTACGCCCTCATCTTGCAGATTTGGGAGAGGCGCTAGCCCAAAGCGTCCAGCCGGCCTGCAAACGTTCTGCAGGCTACCTTCTGCAGGCTACCTAACAACACACCTCGCGTTGTTGAGGACCAGCCGGCCAGCCGCAACACTATACACCAGCCGGCCAGCCTGCAACACTAACACCAGCCGGCCAGCCTGCAAACACTATACACCAGCCGGCCAGCCTGCAACACTATACACAGCCGGCCATCCTGCAACACTATACACCAGCCTGCAAACACTATACATCAGCCGGCCAGCCTGCAACACTATACATCAGCCGGCCAGCCTGCAACACTATACATCAGCCGGCCAGCCTGCAACACTATACACCAGCCGGCCAGCCTGCAACACTATACACCAGCCTGCAACACTATGCACAGCCGGCCAGCCTGCAACACTATACACCAGCCGGCCAGCCTGCAACACTATACACCAGCCGGCCAGCCTGCAACATATACACACAGCCGGCAGCTGCAACACTATACACCAGCCTGCAACACTATACATCAGCCGGCCAGCCTGCAACACTATACATCAGCCGGCCAGCCTGCAACACTATACATCAGCCGGCCAGCCTGCAACACTATACACCAGCCGGCCAGCCTGCAACACTATACACCAGCCGGCCAGCCTGCAACACTATACACCAGCCTGCAACACTATACATCAGCCGGCCAGCCTGCAACACTATACATCAGCCGGCCAGCCTGCAACACTATACACCAGCCGGCCAGCCTGCAACACTATACATCAGCCGGCCAGCCTGCAACACTATAACATCAGCCGCAGCCTGCAACACTATACATCAGCCGGCCGGCTGCAACACTATACATCAGCCGGCCAGCCTGCAACACTATCATCAGCCGGCCAGCCTGCAACACTATACATCAGCCGGCCAGCCTGCAACACTATACATCAGCCGGCCAGCCTGCAACACTATACATCAGCCGGCCAGCCTGCAACACTATACATCAGCGGCCAGCCTGCAAACACTATACCAGCCGGCCAGCCTGCAACACTATACATCAGCCGGCCAGCCTGCAACACTATACACCAGCCGGCCAGCCTGCAACACTATACACCAGCCTGCAACACTATACATCAGCGGCCAGCCTGCAACACTATACACCAGTCGGCCAGCCTGCAACACTATACACCAGCAGGCCAGCCTGCAACACTATACATCAGCAGGCCAGCCTGAACACTATACACCAGCCGGCAAGCCTGCAAAACACATACACCAGCCTGCAACACTATACATCAGCCGGCCAGCCTGCAACACTATACATCAGCAGGCCAGCCTGCAACACTATACACCAGCGGCCAGCCTGCAACACTATACACCAGCCTGCAACACTATACATCAGCCGGCCAGCCTGCAACACTATACACAAGCCGGTCAGCCTGCAAACACTATACATCAGCCGGCCAGCCTGCAACACTATACATCAGCCGGCCAGCCTGCAACACTATACATCAGCCGGCCAGCCTGCAACCCCTGCAACACTGCAAGCCACCACCTTCTACAGGACATTACCTGCCTGGTGCTGAAGTTGCTGCCACGCCAATATTGTCTCCGGCGGCTAGTGTCCACACCTCGCGTTGTTGAGGACAAGTGTCTTAGACTGACACACAGACACAGGCGGCCAGTGTCCACACCTCGCGTTGTTGAGGACAAGTGTCTTAGACTGTCACACAGACACAGGCGGCCAGTGTCCACACCTCGCGTTGTTGAGGACAAGTGTCTTAGACTGACATACAGACACAGGCGGCGATGGTGCAGACAGACAAACAATGGTGCAGACAGACACAAGCCGCCNTATATATATATATATATATATATATATTATATATATACCACCTCTGGTGCAATTATAGGGACCCATAGCCTCGGAGAAGAAAATAAAGAGTGCTCAGAGAAGATTTTGTGGGTCCTCACCGAACACTGATATTTTCTTCTCCTACCACCCCTATTCTTTTGGTATGTGTGTATATATATCTAACTTATTTGAAAATTTCATTACACAAAATGGGTTACAATATTGATTACATGCAGGGTACAAGGCTGCGTGTCACAAGTTGTAGAGCTCATTTGGTTGAGCATTCTGTGAAACTGGGATCATGTACCCCTGCCCGTTGAACTAGGTGCTCAGTAAGGATTTCCTGTACCAAGTTGTCAGACACCACTGAAGAGAACAGTAACTCAGGTACAGCAATTTGTGTTGCTGTGCGCACGCCAAGGCCCCCGAGTCTGACAGGCAGGGAGGCCTGTTTCCACTGTGAGTCGCTGAGGGAAAGGTTGTGGGCTTTTTCTAGCATTTATTTACAACAAGCTGTCGTACTCTTCTAATTTAATATTGTTGAAAGATGGCGAACATCTTAGAAAGTAGGCCACCTGGGGAGGGACAAGCATCTGGTGATGAGGTAAAGTGCATCATGAGCATCGATGTCTTCAATCCTTTGTTCATCCTCTTCAGGTCAGTGATCTTCTTACCAAGGACCTCGTCGATGGCATTCCCTCCAAGAGGAGCTCCTAGTAGTGTGCTGTCCTCAGGGTTGTTTGTATGAATGTCAGGCAAAACAACCTTCATTCGCTCTATTATATGCTGGTTGGTGGAGGTTATTTCGCACTTGGAAGAGTTCAGGGTGAGGCCTAGGCTTGCTCCTTGCTCCTGAATTATTTTTATGTCATGCAAGAATGAGTCTGGAGGAGCCAGTTGGAGTACCATCGACCAAAAACCAAATATTGAGCTCACTGGACATATTATCGGTGACTTCCTTGATGACTAGGCAGAAAAGGAGCAAGGGGGTCACCCTGTTGGACACCACCTTGTAACTCAATTTCATGTTCCCCGAATAGCAGAGTTAGATTCTTGCTGTAGCATGAGTTTACAAACGGGTAGAGGGAAGGAAAGAGGCGATGAACCACACTGAGTACTGCTTCCCTTCTAACCAGATTGAAAGCATTTTTGAAGTCCAGTTTTATCAGGACTTTTTCATCCGTAATGTCGCTGCCTCACACAGTAGGGGAATGCCAAACCCAAGCTGTTTTGGCTTCAACATTTCGGCTGCTGACCGACTAACTGTTCTAGCAGCAGCCTTAGCGACGAGACGCCGGAGTGAATTGCACACAGCTATCGGTCTGATTCCTCCATTTTGTTTCCTCAGGGCACAGAGGGTAGCGCCAAAAAAAGAGAGGCCGTATGGTCTCTGTTATGTTGCCAGCTAGACATGTGTTGGCGAATCTAGTTAGTTCCACCAGGAGACCCTGCGTAATGTCTCCCAGTGCAGGGTTGAGCATTTGTTTGATGTGGTTGGGCCTTAGTCCTGTGAACCCACCTGTTGATCCTGGTGGGAAGGATAAAGCTGCTCAAGGTAAGGTAATTATCAAAAGGAGGCACCAAACCAGGAAGGCTATGTAGCACCATCAAAGTGCGAAATATTCAGAGGGCGCTAAAGATCACCAAGAATGCCAATACGAGAACAGAAACGCATAAGGCGAACGATATCAAAAGCATCCGATTCACCAAGAATTCTATTGAAGGACAAGTGACCGCGTGGGACGGTCGGAAAGCAAGACACACGCTCGTCCTGGAAGTCAGGACATTCAACAAGGATATGCACAACTGTAAGAGGGACAACGCAATTTTTACAATAAGGAGCAGGGCGGCGCTTCATTAAGTGACCGTGAGTTAAGCGAGTATGGCCAATCCGCAACCTTGCTAAAGCAGTTTCCCACCGTCGGTTATGGTGGCAGGAGGAAGGCCACAGGGACACACTACGTTTGAGAGTACGCAGCTTGTTACCAACTACAGAGGACCAACAACCCTGCCAACAGTCATGGATGGAGTAATGAATAACTGGATAAAAGTCGGAATAAGGAATACCTTTACGGGAGATTGGATAAGAAGAGATAGCTTCGCTAGCAGCAGCATCCGCACACTCATTTAAAGAAACACCAATATGACTGGGAACCCAGCAAAACTCCACTGATTTAAATTTACTAGAAATAAGAAACAGCCAATGTTGAATCTCGATGACCACCGGATGGACAGGATTAGAGGACCCTAGTGCCATGAGGGCACTACGAGAGTCAACTACAACCACAAAGGAGGAATGACAATGAGAAAGCACAAGACAGAGGGCATAGAGAATAGCATAAAGTTCTGCTGTGAAGACGCTAGCCACCGAATGGAGGCGACACATATAAGTGCAGTCAGGAAAAACAACAGAGTAGCCCGCACCGTTCGCAGACTTACACCCATTGGTGAAGATGGAAATAGAGTGGGAGTGCGAAGAAAAGTGCTCAAGGAGATAAAGCTGCTTAATGCATCACGGATTCGAGCACACACAGGGGTTCTGCTCCGGTGACACCGACTAAGGAAACACTGTCATCACGAGGAGCTCTGGGTGGGTGTTTTTCTCTAAGGGCTTGTGCTGTATCGGCATCCCTGGTGGCATTTAGGTGTCTTCACTGGTGATGATTCTGATTGCCCCTATTGAGTTGCCTTCTTCTATTTTCTTGCTGACTGTTGCTCTGATTTTGGATGCCTCGGTTCTGCTGTTGATACCATTCCTGCAGTGGGTGTTTTTGGCACGGGTGGGGAGGGGTGCTTGGTTCTCTTCTCTAGGAAAACTATTTATAGCCAACATGACTGGGGAAGCTAGTGATTTGCCTCTCCTTGCAGGGACAGCTTGGCATATGTTTCTAAACATGAGAAGATTGCACCATGCTTGGATGGTTCCGGGAGAGTCATTAACCTTTTTCAAGAGCCGTACTCGTGGGTACGGCTTCCCACGAGTGGCAGGACTTCCAGACGGACGAGAGAGTGTGGTGAGCGACCAGGCCAAGTCTTTGACAGTGAAGATGCAATATAAGAATTTCTGTGAACAATTGGGATAAAGACCGCTGGACCCAGTGAACCTTCAATTCAACCCATCAGGGCAGCTTTGGCACACGATCACAAGATGTTGGACAAAATTTTTCCTTAGTAGAGCTCTTCTCCATAAAAATGGGGCATTTATGACAAAAATTTGCTCACGCTAGTGCAAAAAAAACTATGTTCCCCGCGTCTCGCTCAGGAGATCCATCCATCCATCCTGGGTGGCCCAGTGGGCCACCCTGGTAAGGCGAGTGGATCTGATGACCGAAGCGTAAATCCCTGTTCACCATTTGTGGACAGTTCAGTGTGGCTCACGCAGCCACACTCAACCAGCTGACAAGAGATACATAACTCGCCCCTTCAGCTAAGCTGTAACAGCAAGGCAACACCAAACTTGTGAAGACAGGAAAGCTAGTTAGCGTTGGGCAGGTAAAGGCGAACGCCATTTACTGGTCTCCTTATAAGAGAAACCCTCTACTGCCAGATTATGATGGAACCCCTCATCATGATCCTTCTCCCCACCAAGGTACCAGACATGAGGAAGTCACTCACCACACCAAGGTACCAGACATGAGGAAGTCACTCACCACACCAAGGTACCAGACATGAGGAAGCCACTCACCACACCAAGGTACCAGACATGAGGAAGCCACTCACCACACCAAGGCACCAGACATGAGGAAGCCACTCACCACACCAAGGCACCAGTCATGAGGAAGCCACTCACCACACCAAGGTGCCAGACATGAGGATAATCATAAAGACACTTAATGAATGATCATTCTTTCAGAACATTTTCAAGTCACTATTGATAAATACCGTCGTTTGCATCCACGTACAAAAAAATATTGAATAAATCAAAATGCACTCTTAATTTTATCAAAATTATTAAATTATAATAGGCAACATTCCAAATTACTCGGTAATGTGTACCGTTTTCTGTACAAGATTATGTACAGCCTTTATAACCTTCAAGTTACTAATTGGTCCCACATAATAATTTAAAGACAACTCGCTGCTGATGATGTCAAGTAATCTTTGAAACAACAGACGCTTAAAAATATAATTTAGATTTGTAAGCAAACACATCGCAGTTAAGTGCTCTGGACTCAATTGTAGGCAACTTAGTACACTAGCAACACATTCTGGCAATTTAGTGCCAAGGACAAATCAGAGAATACATTAGAGATATACTGTTTATTCAAGTAGTTATCGATATAAATGTGTACAAAAGCATGTTCTATTTCTAAGAACTAAGTTTTGGAAAATTTAGTATACAACGGATCTTCTGGTTGCAACAATAAATGGTCTGGACTGCAATTATATGTTCTAGTATGATTACAAAATAGGAAGTTAATAAAATATTGCCAAATTAATGTGTGAAGTTCCTTAAAACACATTAAAATTTGTAATTCTTCTGTGTGAAGTTTATGTTGTTTTAGATTCCAGTTCCTTGTAAAATATTTTTCACACACTAAACACTGGAATTATTTCTCCCCTGTATGAACTCTCTGGTGTCGTACCAGACTTATTTCATACCGAAAGTCTCTTGAGCAAACTAAACACTTGAATGGTTTCTCTACTGTATGAACTCTCATGTGTGTTTTAGATTTGAATTCTGTGCAAAGGTTTTTGAACATTCTGAACACTTGTATGGTTTCTCTCCTGTATGAACTCTCAAGTGTGTTTTTAGACTTGAATTCTGTGTAAAGGTTTTTGAACATTCTGAACACTTGTATGGTTTCTCTCCTGTGTGAACTCCCATATGCCGATTTAGATTTGATTTATTTGCAAAGTCTTTTGAACAAACCACACACTTGCATTGTTTCACTATTGTAGGTTTTACTAGACTTGAATTATCCGTTAAGGCTTCAGGACACACTGAACACTGGTATTTATCCCCTTCCATGTCTAATAAAAAAAGTAACTTGTTCTATATTAAAAAAAAATAACGTTTGTGAGGACACAAGACATATATTTTTAATGCTTGTTACTAAGGAGAATATTTACGAGAATACCACATCACAAACATGAAATTTTTATTAATAACTTGGTCGATAATCTCTGGATATAAAAAAAAAGATTAAGAATTAACTTAAATGTGAATATTATATTATGAACTGAACCTTAACTAGAATTAGTTTTTTTTTTCAGTTTGAACTTTTGATTTACGAGTTTAAATCAGTTATCTCAATATTAGGAATGAAAATATTAGTTTTTGCCATAAATGATCACAGTAAAAACCATAAATAGTAAACAATGTTTAATAGTGAGTAATTATCGGGTACAGGGTTAGAAATTTATCGTTGCAGTTATTATTAATAATAACATCTCCAAATTGTCGGTATTATTGATGAAAACACCTGTAATTAATCAAGTTGGGATAATAAGCTTTTTTCAAGAACTGGAACTTTGTTTATAATTAATGAAGTGGTTCACCAATTGATAAAGACATTATTTGGAAAAAAAAAACTATAAAAATTGTCACAATGTTTAAAGATTATTATAATATTTTCTATCTCTGCATAACGTAAAATATTTACAAAGTTTCTGCCTCTAAAAAAATCACAATTGCATATTCAACAGAGTATACAGCTAAAAATTTCTAAAATAATAAAAGCTTTATTTAATTAAAATTTAACATTTATCAAATCAAGGATGAACGTCAGTTTACTAGAGGACGATATGGTACAAGAGATACCCCGAGGTAAGTAGAACAAGACAATATTCCAATGTGTAGTCAACAAAGCCGCTGGCTTAGCAGCCAGAACGCCGAGGTGAGCTTGTGTGTATGTCGTATTTATGATGCAGGTGTGTGCTTTATGACACTGCTTTAACACATACACCATTCAGTAACTTGAGCTTTATCACACTTGGTGTTGTACCTAGTTTGTCACTCCTGCAAGCTTGATGATACTGGGTGCTGGCACTGCAAATGTAATTCTTTTGGTGGAAGGATGACCTACAAAAGGAAAAAAACAAGGATTCACAGTGTTTCAATTAAACTAATAAAGTGTATCATTGTCATAGACAAGAAACCTTTTGTTGCACAGAACAGTATAAGTAAAACCTAAATCTTATTTAGGATGCCATAACGATAACAAAAAGATACTAGACGATTATATTAATTAAGGTTGTCAAAGTCACCAAGTATTTTATCAAGTGTTAAGTATGTAAGTAATTATCAAAAGAAGGCACCAAGCTGGGAAAACTATAATTATTAATCAGTGTCGGAGGACAGCCAGATTGTATTCATACACATTAGGCTAATATCGATTTACCCTCCTATCCCCCCCCCAGGTCGAATTACTGACCAGGTCAGGATGCAACTCCTTAACAAGCTGACTAACTCCCGAGTACCTACTTACTACAAGGTGAACAGGTGCATTATATGATATGAAATGTGCTAACCATTTCTGTACCGGGATTTGAACCTGGAATTCTCGATTGGGAGTCGGGAATGAACTCTACTGTACTTCGGTATTTCAGGGACCGCACAAGGTAGCGAAGGAAATAACCATCATGATGATCCTGTCATGATCGTTATTTACATGGAACAGGACGCTGATTTCAACATTCATGTTATGAGTAGGGAGAAGCCGATCGAAAGGCACCAGAGCCGAGGCACAACACAGTATGGTGCAGAGCATCAAGGCGAAGGGTCAAGGAGAGGAGGAGGGGTAGGCAGGGCAGCCATGATGGAGAGAGGACCGTAAATAGAGGAGTGTGCGTTTAGCAGCTCCCCAGGAAGTACGGGACAAGACTAAGTAATGTAAGGGCCTTAGGGCATTCAACCTGAGGCAAGGGATATGGGTTGACCAGGACAAACCAGTGCCAAAGATCGAACCATAAACGTTAGCAGAATATTATACTGAACATATTACCATAGAGCGACAAAGGGGATAAGGAACTACCTTCTTCTGTGTAAAAGTCATACCACAAGTCTTAGAGAACATTAAGCTATGATTACATTAAGCCCAGGACAACATCTAAAGTTGGAACTGGTGTTGTAAGAAAGGGAGTCACCACAGAGAAAGAGATCGAGATCATCAACATAGTGTTGAGAAAATTCCAGAAGGAAGGGAGGAAGACAATGAGGCCAACTAGGAATAAAATAGAGTAGTGCACTTAACACTGCCTGGGGAAATAATTTCATATTGTTGACAAGTGAGAAGTGGAACAAGGTCTCACTTTTATGAACTAAGAGAGTAGGCTTTGAAAGAAGAGTAAGAGACTGCTATGAAGCACAAAAGAATGTAGTGGGATAAAATATTGTATCTCAGGTAGTGTCATAAGACTTTTCCAGGTAAGAAAGAATGGCAACCCTGGAGGTCTTGGCAGCGAAGGCAATACGGATGTCGACTGTTACGAACCTTGCCTCCTGTGGAGGTTAGTTTCAATAATAAATTGTTGATGGACACAGTGGACAATGTTTGACAGGAATAAATGTACAGCTGGTATCTGGGAGGCCGCGAGTCACCAGTAACACTCCGCCAAGAAAAATAGTACCTTCTCAGCTGGAGATTGTGAGGAATAATGTGAACTGGAATAACCTATGTGAGGGAAAAATGGACTAAATAAAAAAGCATGCATAGGGAATATGGTAAATAAAGTCAATAAAGAGTTTGATTGCAAATGTAAAGAATAAAGTATTTAGGGGCGATGATGCAAAAGAGGTGGACGCCATCTTGACTTGAGGGGAGGTGGATCTTTGACGACCAGACCTTGCTAACTTTAGGTTTTTCTCCAGCCGTACAAAATAAATGTACAATAAATGTACAGCTGGTATCTGGGAGGCCGCGAGTCACCAGTAACACTCCGCCAAGAAAAATAGTACCTTCTCAGCTGGAGATTGTGAGGAATAATGTGAACTGGAATAACCTATGTGAGGGAAAAATGGACTAAATAAAAAAGCATGCATAGGGAATATGGTAAATAAAGTCAATAAAGAGTTTGATTGCAAATGTAAAGAATAAAGTATTTAGGGGCGATGATGCAAAAGAGGTGGACGCCATCTTGACTTGAGGGGAGGTGGATCTTTGACGACCAGACCTTGCTAACTTTAGGTTTTTTCTCCAGCCGTACAGTCAGATAAGCCATCATTACCTGTTATCAGGGTTGCAAGAAGGGTAGAGCAGTTATGCAGATTTTGGTCATGTTTTATAAGAGTCCAGGTTTCCTAGAGTTTCGTGTGTGTGTGTGTGTGTGTGTGTGTGTGTGTGTGTGTGTGTGTGTGTGTGTGTGTGTGTGTGTGTGTGTGTGTGTGTGTGTGTGTGTGTGTCACCGGTTGATAGGTGTGGTGGCTGTGTACACGGTTCCAGGTTGGGACTGTGAGCCATAGTGTATCCAGAGCCCGCTTGGGAGTTTTATTACTACAGAATGACCTCGAGTTGTAAGGAGACGTAAATTATGTCATTATATCGTGTGTGTCTCATATAAATTGTGTTTTTGTAATAGGCTGTTTCCTTACACCTTGTTTTTCCCTAGGCTCAAGTAAAGTCGTCTATTCCCATAGGCAACATTTAAAAGACCTCTACCACCAAATTCTTGACAGACCTCTTTGCACAATCTATGACATCAGCCTCATAGTCCACTAAGATATCATTCATGCTGCCACACTTGCGAAGACCAAATTGAAATGGGAAGAGGTAGTGATATTGTTCAATGAGCCACATTACACATACTTTGGCCATATCAAGTTTGCAGACACATCTCGTCAGGGCAATGAGTCAAAGATCCTTAGGGAAGGTCCATCGAGTACTGGTTTTCCCCGATAGGAAGAAAGCCGCCGCCTCAGACCAGTTCTCGGGGACTAACGACGCCTCCCAAATATGGTTATAGATATGCAACAAATACTGAAAGGTGCACAGAGGGAGATGACGAAGTACCTCATTATGACTCGTGTCAGCCGGCCGCTGTAGAACTGCAGAGTGACAGACAAGACAGACTGGAGTTCAGATAGAGAAGGATTGTTATAGGAGTAACAATGAAGACGACGAGTACCAGACTTAATGGCTGATAAGTGCCAACCCAGTTGGTGTGTGACCAACACTGGGTCCTCCACAACAGAACCATAGAGATGAAGAACAGGTGGTATGTCTGGAACAAATTTAACGCTACACTCACCTCCCAGAATAAAATAATGTTATCGGGTGACTACTGGCGTTAAGTGTCTTTTCCTGGCAACACGATTAAGGCATACAGCCTGAGCACAGTCGCAATTCCACTGGGAACGCATAATAATAAAGTTATCCATTAAAAAAATTTAGCGTTAGCCCTCCCCCAGAGGGGCGGGTTAATGCTTAAATCCTTCAAAAGTTTTTGTCTCTACGATGAAGACTAATTTATTCCTGGAAGATACAGAAACTTTATTTAGCTGTGATCATTGTTTATGAAGCATAAGGATATGCAAGTTTAGGTTAGGTTATGTTGTTTCGTAAACCAACGACTTGATAACGTTAGTGAAAACGATTGACAACGCTAGTTAAAAAAAACTGGAAACCACTTATGGGGCGGGTGAAACCCACTGCGGTGCAGGTAGCCGGAGATTGAAGTGGGGGATGGTGGTAACTGGTAGATGCTAGAGGAACTGGTAGCAAAGTTGGTAACAGTGGTAGATAAGGATGAAGGTAGATACCGAATTAATTAACTGGGAGTGCTGATAGATGGTGGTTATCGGCAAGTATTGGTAGGCAGCAAGAGTGATTGAAACCCTACTCACTTAATGCACGAGGTTAACTATGCACTTAAAACTCCATTAACGTGATTAAGGTGCTTATTTCTGATAAAGTTTACACACTATAAACTACAACAAGAAATTTACTCTAAGAAATTTGCGAAGTCTACGTCTTGGCACTCTATGCCCGGGATGGCGGGGACGTTCAATATAAGAACATAAGAATAAAGGTCTATTACCCCATACGAGGCAGCTCCTATTTATAACCACCAAATCCCACTATACATGTCCTACATGTCCAACCCACGTTTGAAACAATCAAGGGACTCCACCTCCACCACCTTATGCGGTAATAGGTTCCACAAATCAACAACCCTGTTACTCTGAGGTTTTTGGATAGAACTTTTCATGCCAGAGATACGGGGGAACAGGTTAAGGGTTTGCTATCCGGAAGTTGGAATTGGTGACATTGTTAACAACATGAATTATATTATAGTTGGAAATGAGAATCCATTACTTGTATTTGTATCAGTGCCGGTGGAAATGATGTTGGGCGAGTTAGGAGTGAGGAACTGATACAGAGGTTTAAGACAGTCATAGAATTAGGATTAAGGGAAGAATCCCGAATATATGTGGCACTCTTCCAAGAAAGGGAAATGGAAAAGTAAGGTAATTATCAAAAGAAGACACCAAACCGGGAGGCTATGTAGCACCATCAAAGTGCGAAATAATCAGAGGGCACTAAATATCACCAAGAATGCCAATACGAGAACAAAATCGCATAAGGCAAACGATATCAAAAGTATCCGATTCACCTAGAATTCTATCGAGGGACAAGTGACCGCGAGGGAAAGTCGGAAAGCAAGACACACGCTCGTCCTGGAAGTCAGGACATTCAACAAGGATATGCACAACTGTAAGAGGGACAACGCAATGTGGACAATAAGGAGCAAGCCGGCGCTCCTTTTAGTGACCGTGGGTTGAGCGAGTATGGCCAACCCGCAGCCGTGCCAAAGCAGGTTCCCATCGCTGGTTACGGTGGTAGGAGGAAGGCCACGGGGACACACTACGTTTGAAAGTACGCAGCTTGTTACTAACTACAGAGGACCAACAACCCTACCAACGGGCAAGGATGGAGAAATGAATAACAGGATAAAAGTCGGAATAAGGAATACCTTTACGGGAGATGGGAAAAGAACGGATAGCTTCCTTAGCGGCAGCATCTGCACGCTCACTGAAAGAAACACCAATATGGCTGGGAACCTAGCAAAACTCTACCTATTTAAATTTACTAGAAGTAAGAAACAGCCAATGTTGAATCTCGATGACCATAGGATGGACAGGATCAAAGGATCCCAGAGCCATGAGGGCACTACGAGAGTCAACTACAACCACAAAGGAGGAATGAGAATGAGAAAGCAAGAGATGGAGAGCATAGAGAATAGCAAAGTTCTGCCGTAAAGACGCTAGCCTCCGAAGGGAGGCGACACATATAAGTACGGTCAGGAAAAACAACTGAGTAGCCAACACCGTCCGCAGACTTGTGTGTGAAGAAAACTGACTTGAGTGGGAGTGTGAAGAAAAGTGCTCAAGGAAAAGGCTTTTCAGAATCGTAGGAGGGGTAAAGGCTTTAGTAATATAAGTCAAGGACGTACAAAACTTGGGAAGGAGGACTCTCCAGGGAGCAAGGAAGGAACAATGAGGAGAAACATTAGAAATATGAACAGAAAGAGAATCCTGTAAGCGAGATAACCGGACAGAAAGAGGGAGACGATGAAGAGGAACAGGAGCTACAGGAGGAGGAAAAGTTAAAGCACGACAGAGGCGAGAGGAAGGATGTTATAAGGACCGCGCAAGATAGCGAAGACAGTAGGGATCACGGTGGTCCTGAAGAGACAGAAAGCCAGTGTCAACATACAAACTCAGGGCGGGAGTCGAACGAAAGGCACCAGATCTGAGACGCAACCCAGTATGGAGCAAAGCATCAAGACGGCGAAGAGTAGGAGAAGAAGCAGAAGAGTAAGCAGGGCAACCATAATCGAGTTTAGACCGGACGAGAGAGGAGTGCAAATAGAGGAGCGTGCGCCTATCCGCTCCCTAAGAAGTATGGGACAAAGCCTTAAGTAGGTTAAGGGCCTTGGAGCATTCAACTCGGAGGTAAGAGATATGGGCTGACCAAGACAAACGAGTGTCAAAGACTAACCCCAAAAGCTTAGCGGAATCCCTGTACTCAAGGGGATGACCATGAAGCGACAAAGAGGGACGAAGACTGACATGCTTCTGAGTAAAAGTCATAGCACAAGTCTTAGACGCAGAGAACTTGAAGCAATGATTGGTGGCCCAAGACGACACAGAAACAATCGCAAGTTGAAGCCGCTGTTAAAGGAGAGGCGAATCATCACCCCGATAGCAAAGGGTAAGATCATCAACAGAGAGCGGAGAAGACGCCAGAAGGAAGAGAGGAAAGAAGACCATTGAGGGCCACTAGAAAAAGAGTAGTGCTCAGAACACTACCCTGGGGTAAACCCTCATACTGCCGAAAAGGGGCAGAGAGAGTGGTACCAAGCAGCACACAAGAGGAACGACGAGAGAGGAAGTTCTGGAGGAAGAGATGGAGATTCCCACGAAGGCTAAAAGAATGAAGTCGAGACGGAATATGATACCACCAGATAGTGTCGTAACCCTTTTCCAGGTCAAAAAGGACGGCAACAACGGAAGTCTTCGCAGCAAAAACAGTACAAATATAGACCTCCAAGTTCACCAGGACATCCGTTGTGCTGCGGCACTTGCGAATACCAAATTGAGAAGGGGAGAGGTGGTGATAGCGTTTTAAGAACCCCATCAAACGAACGTTAGCCATACGTTCAAAGAGCTTGCCATAATGAATGCCATCGGAATCTGCTGCCGTAGAACCGCAAAGGCCTAGGGCAGACTGAAGCTCAGAGAGAAAGGATCATTATAGGGAAGGCAAAGATAAGTACAGAAATTTAAAGATTGAGATTCAAGAATAGGCTTCCGAAGAAGGAAGGATTCGGGAAGATGAGAACCAGAACAGATGAAAATTGGGAACCCAGTTCGGTCGCAACCTGCAACGGGTCCGCCACAAAAGCACCATGGAGGCGAAGGACCGGTGAGACATTGGGAATGAACTTGCCCGCAATCTTGCGAATACGCTTCCAGACCAGTGGGAGAGGAGTTTCGGACGTAACGGTGGAGACATAAGACGCCCAGCAAGCACGTTTAGCTGCACGGATGGTCCTACAGGCCACCACACTCGCCTTCCGAAACAAAAGAAAAGACTCAACCGTCTGCCTACAGCGATGTTTCTTCCAGGGTGCACGCTTACAGCGGACAGCCCGAGCACAGTCCACATTCCACCAGGGAACGCACTTCCGCGTTCCCCGAGAGGAAGAGCGAGGAATAGAGTGGAGGGCAGCGTGAAAGACAGTGTCATGAGAAAGAAGGAGGGCGCGAGGGAGAGGCAGAACGGAGAGGTCGGAAATAGTAGAACGGAGAGTAAAGAGACACAGTCAGCTTCGGCAAACTGCCACGTAGGGAAGGAGAGAGGAGGGTGAAAAGAGAAAAAAGTAACAAGGATAAGAAAATGGTCACTGCCATGGAGGTCACCAAGGACCCGCCACCCAAAATCTAAGGAAAGGGATGACGAGCACTGAGAAAGATCGAGACAAGAAAGAGAGCGAGTCCGAGAGTCCAAATGAGTGGGCTCACCAGAATTAAGAAGGGACAGTGAAGAAGAGAGGATGAAAGGTTCAAGAAGGCGACCTCCGGTGTTTGTCAGCACATCATCCCAAAGGGCATGACGATAACTGAAATCACCCAGCAGGAGCACAGGCTCCAGCAAGGAGTCTAGGAGGTGTTTAAGATCGGGAAGAGAAAGTGGGACAGTGGGGAGGAGATAAATGGAACAAACCGTATACCATCTACGCACAAAGACACGGGCAACAGAACAGTGGAGAGGCGAGGAAAAAAGTATGGGGACAAAAGGAACATCGAAGCGAATCAAGAGAGCAGAAGAATTATAGGCCCCAGCTGTTGCTGGGGGGGGGGGAGAAAAGAATAGCCACGGAAGCGACTGGATGAGCACCAAGCATCGGCTCCTGGAGACAGACACAAAGGGGCGAAAAACTGTGAAATGATAAGTTGGAGGTCAAGAAAATTGGCGTAAAATCCACGGATGTTCTATTGAAGAATAGGTATCAGCAAAGAGAGAGAGGAGAGCAACAGAGAGCAAAGAAGAAACAAAGGTGAAGAAGGAACACAGCACGCTAAAAAAGCACAGGGTCAGGATCAGGGTCAGCGAAGTCAGGGTTAGGGGGCATGGGTAAACTGAGTAAAGGAGGGAGAGAAGCAGGAGGACAGACCAGAGGTGGACGAACAGGGTCTGGAGGAGAAGGAAGGGGAGGAGGGGCAGAAAGAGGGGAGCGCACCTCAAGAAGAGCAGTAACCGAGATGGAACCGGGGGCTAAAGAAACCGCCACAGTAGGAGTAGGGGGCTCCACCACCAAAGTGGTAGGGGAAGGAACGATAGAATCAGAGATAGGGGGCGAAGAAAAAAGCGAAGCCTTCTTACCGACCGTGGAGGAGGAAGGAGAGGAGCCAGGTTTCCGCTTCTGACTGAAAGAGACAGGCGTCCCAGCAGCAATGTACTGGGCACCAGACTCCAGCGTCTCGATAGGAGAAGAAGAGCGAGAGTGAACAACACGACCACCAGGAGAGCGATGTACATCGGCTTGCACAGTCAGGCGGCGTGGAGAGCCAAGAGATGGAGGAGAAAGACGGGAAGGAGGACCAGAGGGAGAGGAGAAAGAAGACACAGGAGACGTGACAGACTGGGTAGAAACAGGGGGAGCCCTAGACAGAGAACCAGGAGAGGGACCCTCCGGGACAGAATGGAGGGAAACAGGGGAGGTGGTGGTGGGTGTGTCTGGGTCTAAGACTTGAAAACAGTTGCGAGACTGAGGAAGGTGGGAAGAACGAGGAGAGGAAGAGCACACCACGCGAGCACAGGAGACGCCAGCAAAAGAGGGGAGGTTATCTTGAGATGATTTCAGGGCTCTTTAGTGTTCCCGCGGCCCGGTCCTCGACCAGGCCTCCACCCCCAGGAAGCAGCCCGTGACAGCTGACTAACACCCAGGTACCTATTTTACTGCTAGGTAACAGGGGCATAGGGTGAAAGAAACTCTGCCCAATGTTTCTTGCCAGCGCCTTGGATCGAACCCAGGACCACAGCATCACAAGTCCAGTGTGCTGTCCGCTCGGCCAACCGACCGGGGAGACGATGAACCTAGCAACGAGCCTCGGGAAAAGACAAACGGTCCCGGTGCTTCAAGTTGAGGACAGCCACCTCAAGTTTGTAACGAATACACGTACGGGAGAAGGTAGGGTGGGCCTCACCGCAATTGAGGCAGCGGAGGCAGCGGGCCTGGGGAGAAGTGCACTCCAACTTAGAGTGACCCTCGCCTCGACACAAGGGACAGAGAGAGACAGGACTAGAGCATTTGAGGGCACCATGCCCATACCTCCAGCACTTACTGCAGAGCCGATGAGATGGAATATACTCCTGAACGGAGCATCTGGCACCAGCAAGAATGACAGAGGGTGGAATGGTCCTACTATCAAAGATAACCTTTACAACCCGAAGGAACAGACGGCGATGACCACGAGGGGGACGAGTAAACGAAGCCACCTGGAGGATAGAATGACCCTAGGCCTCGAGGATATGCTTGATATCCTCGTGGAAGTCCTGGAGATTCCGAACACTGGTGGCAACATGGTGCGGGAGCAGAACAGTGCCAACACTGGCATTCAACCGAGCGTTCTTTGAGACCCGAACAGGGGTCTCGCCAAGGCAGGATAAGGCAGCCAAGTGGGTGGCCGCATCCTGAGAAGGAGCAGCAACGACACGGGTACGAAGACGGGTGGGGTTGGTGACAGAGGCGTCTTCAGAATCGACAAGATGCCTATGAAGGGAAAAATCGTCAGGAGGAGTTGAATCCAAAGGAAGGAGGTCAAAGTACTTAATCCACGTAGCAGGACCAAACAGAGCATGGAACAAATTAGTATGGGAAGGGAGCATACGAGAGCGGCAGTGGCGGGGACGGCGATGGTGCAGTAGTCACAAAAAGGGATGGAGCCGTGCATGGGGACGAGACGGTCACCACAGCAGGCTTGGGGCTCGACCCAACCACAGAGGAGGGAGGGGGAGCAGGGAGGAAGAATCCAGTCTGTGCCTAAACCTGGTCCTGTAGAGGGGATACAGATCCCGGTCTTCCAGGACGGTCCGACTCGGGGGCCTGGTCGCCCATCCCATGAGCCTGGGTAAGAGAAGTCATCATCCATGCAGCAAACCAATAACTAAAGAATGGGACCTGGAACCAAGGGATACCACCAACCAGGGCAGCCAGAGAGGCTGAGCACGGGCCAGTGCAGGAAGGGTGCGTCGTCCCCAGTGGTGCTCCCCCTTTTCAACAGGGGAGTCCTACTACTTCGTTCATTCTCCCACACTGGTGCAAAGACCCCAGTCCCCCTATCGCCCCAGCCTGCACACCCAACCATCCATTCAGGGCGGCCTCTCACAGGCGACCCCTCCAGCGGGTGGTCCGATGGCTCACAAGGACCCTACATGGTACCCTTCAGCACGTACACCACCCAAAGAGAGGGCTCAGGGAACCCACACCGGTCCCAGGGAGGTGTACGTGAGCCTATCACCACGTAAAGGAGGCACCATGTAGGGGGGGAAATGGAAATGAATGGTTGTCGAGGGCACTTTGTGTCAATTGCCGACTGGTCAAATATTTCAAATCAAATGCAGTATCATTCATAGATAACTGAGAACTCTTCTATGGAAGAAATGAAATGCATGCTCGAGATGGGGTTCATCTATCTAGGGCTGGGGTTGTTGCTGTTGCAAACTCGTTGGAACCTGTGGTTGGAGGGGTTTGTTTGGGTTTGGGTTTAAACTGTTAGTAGATAGTGGTACAGGAATTGACACGGAGAAAGGAGGTAATAAAAGTATTATGACCAAGCCACACACTAGAAAGTGAAGGGTCGACGACGTTTCGATCAGTCCTGGACCATTCTCAAGTCGATTGTTATGAGGGAAGATGATAGTTTGATAAAGTAAGTAATTATCAAAAGAAGGCACCAAACCGGGAAGGCTATGTAGCACCATAAAATATGCGGAATAATCAGAGTGCGCTAAGTATCACCAAGGATGCCGATACGATAACAGAAACGCATCGGGCAAACGATATCATAATACGAGTGATGCGGGTTAAGGATGTGCAAAACTGCGGAAGGGGGGACTTTCCACGGGGCAAAGAAGAAACAACACAAGGAGAAATATTAGAAATACGAACGGAAACAGAATCCTTTAAGCGAGATAACCGGACAGAAAGAGGGAGGTGGTGGAGGAACAGGAACCGCAGGAGGGGTAAAAGTTAAAGCACGACACAGGCGAGAGGAAGGATGTTGCAAGGACCGTGCAAGATAGCAAAGACAGTAGAAATCACGGCGGTCCTGGAGAGATAGGAAGCAAGTGTCAACATACAAGCTGAGGACGGGAGTCGAACGAAAGGCACCAGAACTGACGCGCATCCCAGTAAGGTGCAAAGCATCAAGACGGCAAAGAGTAGAAGGAGAAGCAGACGAGTAAGCAGGGCAACCATAATCGAGCTTAGACAGGTCGAGAGAGGAATGTAAAGCGAGGAGAGTGCGCCTATCCGCTCCCCATGAAGTATGGAACAATACCCGAAGGAGGTTAGGGCCTTAGAGCACTCAACTCGGAGGTAAGAGATATGGGAGACCAAGACAAACGAGTGTCAAAGAATAACCCCAAAAGCTTCGCGGAATCTTTGTACTCAAGGGGATGACCACAAAGTTACAAAGAGGGACGAAGAACGACCCGTTTCCGAGTAAAAGTCATGGCACAAGTCTTAGTAGTAAAGAACTTGAAGCATGATCGGTGGCCCAAGACGACACGGTATCAATCGCAAGTTGAAGCCGGCGTTGAAGGAGAGGCGAATCATCACCCTGACAGCAAAGGGTAAGATCATCGACATAGAGAGCGGAGAAGACACCTGAAGGAAGAGAGGAAAGAATACCATTGAGGACAACCAGAAAAAAAGAATAGCGCTCAGAACACTACCATGGGGCACACCTTCGTATTGCTGAAAAGAGGCAGAAAGAGCGGTACCAAGCCTCACCCGAAAGAAATGACAAGAGAGGAAGCTGCGGAGAAAGAGAGGGAGACGACCACGAAGGCCAAAAGAATGAAGCTGGGATAGAATATGATATTGCCAAGTGGTGTCGTAAGCTTTTTCCAGGTCAAAAAGGACGGAAACAACGGAGGTCCTCGCAGCAAAAGCAGTACGAATATAGACCTCCAAGTTCACCAGGACATCTGTTGTGCTGCGGCACTTGCGGAAACCAAATTGAGAAGGGGAGAGGAGGTGATGGTGTTCCAGGAACCACATCAGACGAACGTTAACCATATGGTCAAAGAGTTTGCAGACACAACTTGTGAGGGCAAGAGAGCGAAAGTCCTTAGAGGAAGTTCCCAGAGACCCTGGTTTGCGAACAGGGAGGACAACGGCATCGAGCCAGTCCTCAGTGACTGACGACGACTCCCAGATCCGATTATACAGACTCAATAAATACCAAGACGTGCACGGAGGAAGATGACGAAGCATCTCATAATGAATGCCATCGGAGCCCGTCGCCAGTGAATTGCAGATGGCCAGGGCAGAACGAAGTTCAGAGTGAAAGAAGGGATCGTTATAGGGAAGTCGAAGACGAGTGCACAAACCTAAAGGACGAGATTCAAGGACAGGTTTATGAAGAAGGAAAGAGTGGGGAAGATGAAGACCAGAGCTAACAGAAGAATAGTGGGACCCAGTTCGGTAGCGACCTGCAACGGGTCCGCCACAAGAGCACCGTGGAGGTGAAGGACCGATGAAACATCAGGAACGAACTTACCCACTATCTTGCGGATACGCTTCCAGATCTGCGGCAGAGTTGTTTTGGACGTAATGGTGGAGACATAAGATGCCCAACATTCACGTTTAGCCGTACGGATGCCCTACGGGCCACCGCACTCGCCTTCCGAAAGAAAAGAATCGGCCATCTGCCGACGGCGGTGTCTCTTCCAGGCTGCACGCTTACAGCGGACAGCCTGAGCACAGTCTGCATTCCAGCAGGGAACGCACTTCCAAGGACCGCGAGACAAAGAGCAAGGAATAGAGCGGAGGGCAGCGTCGAAGACAGTGTCATGAAAAAGGAGGAGAGAGTGAAGGACAGGTCAGAGAGAGCAGCACTGAGGGTAAATAGGTTCCAGTCTGCCTTAGCAAACTGCCACCTAGGGAAGGAGAGGGGAGGGAGAAAAGAGAAAAAGGTAACAAGGATGGGAATGCCATGGAGGTCATCACTGCCATGGATGTCATCAAGAACTTGCCACGTGAAATCTAAGTAAAAGAAGACGAGCAAAGAGAAAAATCAAGACAGGAAAGGGTGTGAGTCCAAGAGTCCAAATGCGTGGGCTCACCAGAATTCACAAGAGACAGGGAAGAAGAGAGGATAAACGGCACAAGAAGGCGGCCCCGGGTGTTCGTCAGAACTTCACCCCAAAGGGAATGACGACAACTGAAATCACCCAGCAGGAGCACAGGCTCCGGCAAGGAGTCCAGGAGGTGTTTCAGATCAAAAAGAGAAAGAGGGACACTCGGGGGGAGATAAATGGAACAAACGGTGTACCATTTCCCCACAAAGATACGAGCAGCAGAACAATGCAGAGGCGAAGGAAAAAGTAAGGGGACAAAGGGAACATCAGAGCGAATGAAGAGAGCAGAAGAGTTAGGAGCTCCAGCAACAGCTAGGGGGGGAGAAGAGAGAAAGGAATAGCCACGAAAGCGACCAGGACGAGCACCAAGCATCGGCTCCTGGAGACAGACACAAAGGGGGCGAAAACCGCGAAATCAGAAGTTGGAGTTCAGGAAATTGGCGTAATAACCCTTTACATTCCATTGAAAAATAGACATCGACGAGCAAGAAAGGACAACAAGACACAAAGGAACGAAAAATCAAAGAGTTAAACATAGCACATTAAAGATGATCAGGGTCGGGATCAAGGTCAGCAAAGTCAGGGTTAGGGGACATGGGTAAACTGAGCAAAGACGGTGGGAAGGAAGCGGGAGAACAGACCAGAGGTGGACAGGCGGGGTCCGGAGGAGGAGACAACCGAGAGGAACAGTCAAGGACAGCAGCAGGAAGAGGGGAGCGCACCTCAGCAATGGCAGCAACCAAGAGGGAAGCAGGGGCCAAAGAAACCTTCATAGCAGAAACAGGGGGCGTAACCACCGAAATGAGAGGGGAAGGAGCGGTAGTCAGAAGTAGGGGCCGAGGAAGAAAGCGAAGCCTTCTTACCTGCCGGGGAGGAGGAAGGAGAGGAGCCAGGCTTATGCTTCTCACTTAAAGAGACCGGTGTCCCAGCAAATACGTACTGGGCAACGGATTCCTGCGTCTCAACAGGAGAAGCTGAACGAGAGCACACATGACGGCCGCTGGGAGAGCGATGGACATCAGCCTCCATTGACATGCGGCTGGGAGAGCCAATAGACGGAGGAAAAGGATGGGATGAAGGATCGGAGGGAGACGAGGAAGAAGACACAGGAGACATGACAGACTGGGCAGAAAGAAGGGGAACCCCAGACAGAGGACCAGGAGGGGGACCCTTCGGGACAGAACTCAAAGGAACAGAGGAGGGGCACCCTGGAAACACGAACCGAACTGTCTCTATTTTCAGCTTGTTACAACTTGTAATAAAGTTGCTACATCTTGGCCTGACGTGTTTATGACGTATTGGAACGTTGTTACAACTTGCTGTATTGGTTGTTATAACTGGTTAGGAAGTGTTAAAACTTTCGAACGTTGTACCAACGTCGTAGTTTCGGTGCGTGTTTGGCAGGCAGTGGGCGTATCAGGGTCCACTGATACAGTTGTGAGTCTGAGGAAGGTGGGAAGGACGAGGTGAGGAAGAGCGCAACACACGAGCCTAAGAGACATTAGCATAAGGCGGGAGCCGGCAAACCTGGCGCCTCGCCTCAGGAAAAGAAATGCTTCTGGTGCTTCAAGTTGAGGACGGCTGCCTCAAGCTTGTAATGTATACACGCATGATAGACGGTAGGGTGGGCCTCACCGCAATTGAGGCAGCGAGCCTGGGAAGAAGTGCACTCCGACTTAGAGTGACCTTCACCCCCACACAAAGGAAAGAGAGAGAGAGTTCCAGAGCAGCGGAGGGCACCATGCCCAAACCTCCAGCACATATTACAGAGCCGAGGAGAGAGAATGTACTCCTGGACGGAGTACCTGGCACCAGCAAGAATGACAGAGGGCGGAAGGGTCCTACCATCAAAAGTAATCTTCACAACCCGAAGGGGCTGACGGCGATGACCACGAGGGGGACGAGTAAACGTGTCTACCTGGAGGACAGAATGGCCCTGGGCCTCAAGGATATACTTGAGGCCCAGGTATAATATCATCGTGGCAGACGTGCAGATTCTGAACACCGGTTGCAACATGGGGCGGGATTGGAATAGTGCCAACACTGGCATTCAACCGAGCATTCTTGGAGATCCAAACAGGGGTCTCGCCATGGCAGGATATAGCAGCCAAGTGGGAGGCCGCATCCAGAGATGGAGGAGCAACGACACGTGTACCGAGACGGGTGGGGTTGAAAGTGACAGAGGCATTTACGGAATCAACAAGGTGCCAATGAAGGGAGAAATCTTCAGGAGGCGTAGAATCAAGAGGGAGGAGATCAAAGTGTTTGGTCCCACGAAGCAGAACCAAACAAGGCTTGATAAGCATCAGAACGGGAAGGTATCGAGGGATAGTAGCCGTGTCGAGGACGGCGTTGAGAACCCCCAGAGAGAGAGGGGTTAAAGGCGCAGTTGTCAACTAGAGACTGAGAGGGGGGACCAGGTAGTCATCACTGGGGGCTTGGGGCTCGACCCAACCACAGAGGAGGGAGTGGAGCCGAAGGGAGGAGTCAGAGAGGCCAAAGGAGGAGCAAGGTTGGGGCCCAATGCAGTGGGGGCTACAGAGCCTGGTCTTCCAACACTGACTGACTCGGGGGTTTGGTCGCCCACCCCACGAGCCTGAGAAGGTAAAAGAGGAACAGGAGTCGACCTGAGTACGAAAGAAAACATTCATTCACGAATGTGCCCCCACACCCACCATGGAGCCACAATTAGAGGCAGGACACCCCAACAAGAAGCTATCGCCGATCATACCGGGGCCTCCTCCCAGCAAACACAAATCATCTAGAAAACGTTTGTCTATCTCTTCCTATAGGCGTGGGAATGATTTACATTGAGAATGGTGCAGGAGAGCCTTTGAGAAACTTTTAATCAATAAATCCAAACACATAGGTTTATAATAAATTGTTTTTCTACAACTATTTTGTTCCTAATGTATTACAAATAGTTTTTACATGTTTAAATATAAAATTTATGGCGTTTTTTGTAAAATTCATTAATAAATTGTGAATGATATTTATTGGCTGAATGAAACCTTCATAATCCATTTAGTATATAATATTTGATCAGAAAAAGTAGTTTTCCAAATTTTCTAAAAATCGCTCTTTTAACACAATTTGACTCCTTATGCATTGCCACTAAAACAATAATATCGTGTTAAATATATAATTTATGTATTATTCCCTAAAATAATTTATATAAATTATAAAAAGTTGCTGGAAAGTGGTGTGAAAGAATCTGAAAAACGTTTTGTTGTCTTATATTGGCAGTGTTCTTATTAAACTATGTCTCAAGTGCACAGTTTATTAAACAAGAAGATTAACATTCGTCAACCTTAAAATCTTATATGTATCTTGCTGTTGCAAAATGGGTGAATCTTTAAAAACAGTATCTATATGACAAATGGTGTTTTCCTACTCAAACATTGTAGGGTTTATTATTCTACACATATTTCTAAGACTCTTAGATGTTTACATTCTCTGAAGTATAATTGTGAAGGCTGTGTCCATCACTCTCACCACAGATTCTTAAACTCCTCTGCATGTTCAACTATAATTGTTTCCTTCTGAATCTCCAGAGGACATGTATCCAAAATGAAACCAATGTGGTTTCCTCAGCAGCCAGTACATTTGCTCATTCATTTCCACAGATTCGAACATGGTAGGGGATTTACAAATATTTGGATATTCATATTGTTGATCTATTAAATGAATGCATTTCCATAATAAGAAAAATACATGTTTATGATAAATTCGTTTTCTGTGATATAACTTGGTATGCTGTTTTTTCTTAAACCCCACACTGAACTAAATCACTAAAGTATATATTGTTTATTAAGAAGCGCCACCACTGACCGCCAATTAAGTGCTCACATAAATTATAACTCTATAGAAATAACACACAAGCCATGCCAACTGTCGATCAACATTGACGCGCACACACATCAGGCGCCTCGACTCAAAGTTGCCACTCATCAGTCATATGGAGGAGGAAAACTGGTGTGGGGTGGTGTACAATCACCACCCCACACCACCCTGTACAATCACCACCCCACACCAACCCTGTACAATCACCACCCACACCACCCTGTACAATCACCACCCCACAACACCCTGTACAATCACCACCCCACACCACCCTGTACAATCACCACGCCACCACACCACCCTGTACAATCACCACCCCACACCACCCTGTACAATCACCCACCCACACACCACCTGTACAATCACCACCCAACACCACCCTGTACAATCACCACCCACACCAACCCTGTACAATCACCACCCCACACCACCCTGTACAATCACCACCCCACACCACCCTGTACATTCACCACCCCACACCACCCTGTACAATCACCACCCCACACCACCCTGTACAATCACCACCCACTGATTGTACAGGGTGGTGTGGGGGCTTTGATTGTACAGGGTGGTGATTGTAACAGGGTGGTATTGGTGTGGTGATTGTAACAGGGTGTTGTTGTGGGGTTGGTGAATGGTACCGGTGAGTGAAGGGATGGTGATGTGACAGGGGTGGTGTGGTGTGGGCTTTGATTGTGTTAAGGGTGGTGTGGGTGGGAAGTACAGGGTGGTATGGGGTGGTGATTGTACAGGGTGGTGTGGGCGGAGATTGTACAGGGTTTTGAATGTACAGGGTTTTTTGGGGGGGTGAATGTACAGGGTGGTGTGGGGTGGTGATTGTACAGGGTGGTGTGGGCTTTGATTTGTTAAGGGTGGTGTGGGGGTGATTGTACCGGGTGTGTGGGCTTTGATTGTACAGGGTGGGATTGTACAGGGTTGTGTGGGAGTGTTGATTGTACCAGGGTGGTGTGGGGTTTGGTGACGTGTACCGGGTGGTGTGGACGGTT
>WNGS01111913.1:0-32410 GCA_020271785.1 Procambarus virginalis | reverse complement strand
ATTCCGGGAGTCGCTTAATACGAGTGTCTCTGTCTGGTCTTTTAGCACAAAACGTATGTTCTTCTTCTTCTTCTTGATAGTAGGTGCAGTTTGCATGAAGGGTTTGTCCTCCCGATGACTGCACCAGTACAGATGTTGGTAGAGGCGTTTATCTTGAGGATGATAAGAGTTTCAAAAGTGCTTGTTGCGTTGTGGTGTAGACAGAGGAGCGGCGACTAGAACAGAGGTGTGAGTTAGAGCGAGACTTGCCGCACCGTAGTGTTGTGTTTATGGTCTCAGCTGATCCTTGGTACTGCGACGAGGCGGTTGTTTTCTTGTTTAGTTGTTGGTGGCGCCAGGTATAAATGTGGCGCGGGTCAGATGTGGCCCAATTTGTTGGTCGACTGGAGATATTTAGCCAGTGCTTTGACTATTTGGTATTTTTCTTGTAACGAGTGGTCACCGCCTCCTAATATATGCTCGATGGTAAAGGGTATTTTAAGTGAAATAAGTACTTGTTTGAGATTTACTCTGGCACTATAATGTCGGAAGCAGTGAAGGAGATAGTGTTCGACTGTTTCAGGACCTGACAGTGGATGCAGAGTTCGTTGATGTCTGTTCTGTACTTAGAGCTGTGTGCTGCTAGTTTGTATGTCCCAGCCTTAATCTGGTCATCGCTATATCAATTTCTCTGCTTTTATATCTGACATGTTTCCAAGTTTCCCATTTCTTTTTTATGGACCCATAGTACAAAGGTGAGCATGACGTTTTCCATTTCGCCGCAAAATCTTGGGTGATGGCATTTTTGAAGGCTCCTTTACGTGCAACATGGGGAATTGGATGACGGGTAATGCGAGGTTTGTTGTGCATTGCTTTGGCTAGTTGATCTACTAGTTCATTATGGAGAATACCACAATGCGCTGGGACCCATTGGATAGAGGTATCGTAACCGTTCAATCGATGTTCATGAAGAAGTTGAAGACATGGGTAAACAAACTCCTTGCATGTTGTTGAAGAGTACGTAATTGCTTGAATCGCACTCTTGGAGTCACTGCAGATTGTATATGTCCCGATTGGTAATGTTGTGATTATTTGGAGAGCTTGATATAAGGCATATAATTCAGCTGTGAAAACAGATAGTTGGTTTGGTAATCGCCATCCCTGCTTGAGATGGTATTCCGGTATCCATACAGCGCTAGTGACCGAGGGTACGTTGTTCATGATGATGCGAGATCCATCTGTATAAATCTCTGTGGTATTTGGGTAGCAATTTTTCATTGTTGAGAGAAAGACTGAGGCTATGGCTGAGTTTGGTGCAGACTTTGGAATGCTGTCTTCGAGTTGTATTGCTGTATTAGGAGTTGTATAAAGCCAAGGTGGAATAGGGGGAACAGTAAGTTGGGTTTCCGAGTTTTGGAGTAGAGAGAGGTCTATATTGAGTAGCCCGTGTGAGGAAAGGTTGCGAGTGATTTGTTGGGAAGCGGGGGATATGTGGTTAACTGTTGGGTTAATTTTTGATCTGTATGGGTGTGTCTGGTGAGCAGTGGTACAGAGTGACAGATAGTTGGCACACATTATGTCTCGTCTGGTGGCTAGGCTTGTGAGGCCCGTTTCCCCGTAAAGTCCGAGGATAGGAGTGGAACGCATTGCGCCACATATAAGTCGCATGGCATTGTTTTGAATGACCTCTAGGCTCTGTAGGTGGTAGGCGCAGCCGACGCATATGCTTGGCAACAATAGTCTAGTTGGCTGCGAATGTAGGTTGTATAGAAACGAAGCAGGATTTTATGGTGTGCTCCCCAGGTGGTGCCAGTGAGGGCTTTCAGTATGGCGAGTCGGGGTTGTGTCGTCTGTTTAAGGTGTTGAATGTGTGCTTTCCAGGTAAGTGAGGGCGAGTCTAAGTGCATGCCAAGGTATTTATGTTCTGTACGTGTTGGATGGGAGTGTTGTGTATTGTGAGGGTAGGTAGATGAGCAAGTCTTTTTTTAGTGAAAATTTGATAATAGGTTTTGGTAGTACTAACTTGAAGGCCCCATTGTTGTGTCCAATCTATGAGGTGGTCAAGTGCTGTTTGCATTGTTGAGACTGTGTTAGGTAAGGCATTGTCTGAATAATACAATGTTAAGTCGTCGGCGTACGCCGAGAGGTGAACAGGATGGGTGTTGGCAAATCTGCTAAGAATGCAGCAAAAAGGGTTGGGCTTAGTATGGAGCCTTGTGGGACACCCGTTTGTATTGGGATGTCATCGGAAAACTCGCCTTGTATATAGACTTTAGAGGTCCTGTTCGTAAGATAGGATTTTAACCATAAAAGTAATCTTCCCTGTACGCCTAAACGCGCAAGCTTTGCGAGGAGGCAAGTATGAGGAATGCTATCAAAAGCTCCTTTGAGGTCTAAGTAGAGAACAATACAAAATTTGCTGCTTCTGAGGGCGGTGCGGATTTCATGTTCAAGGCAAAGTATTTGATCGAGTGTGGAGCATTGCGGTCGAAATCCAGCTTGGAGTGACGGTATAATATTATTATACTCTAGGTACCATTGGAGGCGAGTATGTACTAGTCTTTCCATGACTTTACTGATGCATGATAGTAGGGAAATAGGTCTGTATGACGCAGGTTGGGATGGGTCTTTTCCTGGTTTAAGGAACGGAAGAATAATACTGGTCTGCCATTGTGAGGGAATATTTCCGTGAGTCCAGCATAGGTTGTAATAGTTTAGGATAGTACTATGTGCGGTCGATGGAAGATATTTAATGAGTTCATATGGAATTCCATCCTCTCCAGGTGCCTTGCCAAGAGGTAGGCGAGTTAAGGCTAAGTGTAGCTCGCTTAAGGTGAACATGTTGTCGACGCCGAGCATGGGTAGCAGTATGGCACGGTCAATTTCTTGTCTGAGGGGGAGTTCTTGGGCATGAAAGAAGGGTGTTGAGAGGGTAACTTTAAGACATTCAGCAAGAACATTTGCACGCTCCTGAGGTGTTTGACAGAGTGAACCGTTGATCATCAGGGGAAACGAAGGGAATGTTGGGCGACCTTTAATGCTGTTAAATGTAGCCCAGACTTTTGAATGTGGCGTAGTGGGTGTGAGGCTATCACAAAATTTTGCCCATGATGCTCGCTTTGCTGACAGTATGGTTTTTTTGGCTTCTGCTGTGGCCCGCCGGAGATTAACCCAGTTCTGTAGGGAGGGTTGACGTCTTTGTTTTTGTATGGCTCGTCGGCGTAAGGCGACTGTTCGTGCACATTCTGCGTTCCACCACGGTTTAAGTGGTTTGTTGGACCTATGTCCTGAAGTTTTCTTAAGCATTTGGGTGGCTGCAGAATTTATGGCCGAGGTGATTGTGGACAGTCGCGTGTTTGGGTCTACATCGTCTGTATCTGGGAGACAGACAGTATCAGCCCATTTTTTCTTATCTAGTTTCTTAATGTTCCACTTGGGGAGCGTTAGGGGGTGGGTTGGTGGCTGAAAGTTAGTAAATTTTATAATGAGGGGTTTGTGGTCACTACCAATATCTGGTCCAGTATGAAACTGTAGTTCATGTTGAAAGTGCGCCGAGCCAAAGCAGATGTCCAATGAGGCTTCATAATTGGTTCTGTAGTTAAAGTAGGTTGCAAGGTAGGGCGGCGAAAGTAGAATATATGGTGTAGTGTCTAGGTAGTTATATAAATCGGTGCCTGCAGTATTTTGGGTACCTCTACTCCATGTGGGGTGGTTTGCATTTAGATCACCTGTAACAATGATCGGTTGCCGTAATTGGTTTAGATAAAATTCCAGTTCATTTAAATTTATTGTGCCACCAGGGTTGTATATACCCAGAAAGGATATGTGTGTACCATTGTAGGGTATTAGGCATGCTAAAATTTCTAGTTTACCATTTACAAAATGTGTAAGCGTTACAGGTTTACATGTCATGTTACTCCGTGTTAGGAGGAAAATACCACCACCCATACGGTTTGGTCTGTCCAGTCTCTGCATCTGAAAGTTTTTAAAAATAGGATTTTGTTTGGGAGTGAGCCAGGATTCGGTTATGAAAGCTAAGTCCGGTTTGGATGAGTAAAGGAATTGTTTAAGTTCTGTGAGGGATGTTTTAATGCTTTTTGCGTTCCAAGTCATGAAGGTTAGGGGAGCCATTTAGGATGTATGGGTTATGGATGTGTCTGTTTTCCTTGGCATGCCAGTAGTAGTACGTGTTGGATACCTAGATGTGGATGTGGGCTGTGTCTTACTCTTGGTACTGGCGGTTTGGGTTTGTGGCAAGTCAGCCTGTGGAATGATTTTGGTAAGGCGTGCTAGGGAGTTATTTATGAGTTTTTCTATCATCTGTTCAAACAATGTGTGTCCAGCAATGGTGGCTTTGTTTGGGCGGATGTCAGTGTCTGTAGCTGTTGATGGGATGTCTTTTGGGTCAGCCTCAGGGGTGGGTTGTGTTACTTGTGTAAAGAATTTAGTTAGAAGTCGGTCCAGCGTCTTTTCTAGTGCATTTTCGATGCGTGTGATAAAAGTTTCAACAAGATCATTTTCAATGCGAGTGACAAGAGTTTCAACAAGATCAGGATTCAGTTGTGCATTTTGTGAGAGATGGTTGGACCCGGGGTTGTGGGAGTGTCGGTGACAGATATATCAGGTACACGCAAAGGCTGTGTTTGAGTGTGAGGTAGTGTTTGATGATGGGCTGTGTTAGGTTGTTTCAGTACACTACTGTATAGCAGGTTGTTGGTAGGGAGAACCTTAGTTTTTGCTGCTGCTGCTATGTATGAAGGACATTGTTTGAATGTAATGTCGTGATCGCCACCACAGTTTGAGCAGGTAAGTGTATCTGATGTACAGTCTTGCGTGTAATGGGAACCAGAGCATTTCCCACATTTAATGTCTTTGGTGCAGCCTTTCCAGGTATGGTTAAAACCTTTACATTTAAAACACTGAGTGGGACGTGGTATATACACCTCTAGTTTATGGAGGAAGCCGTTTAACCAAATACTCTCAGGGGGAATGTAGTCTAGAAAGGTAAGCAGAGCAGTGCCTGTATCACTCAGTTCTCCGTTTATTCTTCGCATAAATTTTTTGATTCCATGGATCGGGATGTCATGTGTCTCAAGTTGTGCTTTGATGTCGTCTACACTGATGTCTACCACATGTCGGATTACATATTTTGTTAATCGGTCCCCTAGTGGAATGTAGCACTTGACTTTGTGGCCACAGATGTCAGTAATGTCTGAAAGCTTTAGTTCTTCGCCGTGTTTGTGGTCCACTGCGATCAGGTTTTTTTGTTTATTTGGTCTCATATTGTGCACGTTGATCCCGAAAATCTTGGGAATGGCATTATATAAGATACTTTGTGCCCGGCTATTTCTGAACACATTTTCCTCTTCGCCATCAAAGGCAATGATGAAAGTTTGCAAATCAGAACAACTTGGCCTACCTTGGTTGAGCTGTGGAAGTTGATACTGAGGCCGCGTGGTGCCGGCATGGCCTCTGTTTACCTCTGCAAGTTGGCGGCGTTTCGCCTCCAATCTGTTTGCCTTGCTGTGATGTTTGCTGTCTAGGAAATCTCCATCTAGATCCTCTTCTAAGACCGGGTGTCGTTCATGATCTAAATGTGTGGTATGCGACAGTGGTTTCCCAGTATCCTCAAAGGTATCGTCAATATTTGTAGGAGAGACGCTGCGTGAACCTCCACCAGTCGCCATGACGCTCCTCCCCCCTCGATAGTCTACACACCACCGAACTGACGCATCCCTTTTCCTTACCAGAACTGGTGCCGATGCCCACTCAGATACTGACGGTTGGATGATGCCCGTGTCGAGCATACGCTGAAGGTGTCCTTTCTCCTCCTGTGCGAAGCATGCGGGTGTTCGTGGTATTTTTTGCTTCACGGGTCTTGCATTACCCGTGTCGATGCGGTGAGATACCTCCTTGAACGATCCCAGGTCAAATTCACTTGCGGCGAAGATGTCCTGGAAGTTCCATAACAGGTGGGTCAGATGGCTTGCCTGTTCAGCTGTCAGCGTTTCTTCGACGCCCTGTACCATGGTCATCATATGGGGGGGTAGTTTGACTTGAGTTTCACTTGGTACCCTTCCCACTGCCCTTGCTGCTACCGCTGGGCCCGGTCCCGGTGGAATTTCCCATACTGCCTCTGCATTGGCCACATGCATCGGCCTCTTTAATGTAATATTCTGTCCCGTTACATTGAGCACACATACCTTCAGGGTTCCTCCCTCCTGATGGAGTGTGCGAACCACTGGCACCTGCCCATCCTCCAGGGGCTCCACTATACACTGGGGCATACTTTTGTCCAGTTCACATTTGACCCTGGCCACTGAATGTGGTGGGATAACAGTGTATTGGGACACTGCTACTTTAGCGATGCACGGAACTAAGTTAGGGTTAGGCTCCTCTTTTTTCTCTAACTGCATGGGGATCACCTGTCCCTGTAATATCATTTGGGACTTGTCCAGGACTATACTGACACCGTATCTTTTCATGAAATCGAGCCATAGCAACATGTTGTCTGCAATGGGTGCCACATACACTCCCACAGTGTATTCCCGTCCCGCTACAAGCAAGGGGATGGGGCCCACCAGTGTTCCCGTAAGGTGCATAGGTTTCCCCGCCGTGCTTAAGGTTATGTGTCGTATCACCTGGGGTGGTGGATTCAGTTGTTGATGGATCTCCTGGGAGATAATGGTGACCTCGGCCGCTGTATCCACAATCGCCTTGGCCTTCACATCCCCGATCTGAACTGGAATCCAAAACATAGAGCCGGATCTGAGCTGTCTGATGGTTATTTTATCTCAACCCCCGTCCTGCTCTTCCGTGTCCGACGTCCCTTGGCCCGCCCCTATCGTGTTCTCCCTTTCTAGACCTATTGTGCATTGGGTCGGAGTTAGGCCGAATGGGCCGACCCGGCAGCGTTTAAAGACTCTTTCTCGTCCTCAAATGAAATGCGCAGCTTGTTGCCCAGGGATCCCTGAGCCGGCGGCTTTCCTCCCCGTAACTTCCGGGTTCCGGACAATCCCGAGCCACGTGACCCTCTCTCCTACATCTGAAACACTGCATTGGTCGCCTGGAGGATGGGGTACGACGATTATGCGGCGATAGGATGGCCGTCGTGAGACGCCTCAAACCCTCACACACCTGGTCCAGTCTCCCGTTGAGTTCTGAGAAACCTGCTACCAAGACGTCCAGCATCGCTTCCGTGTCCATGGAAGATGAATGGCACGAGCCCGCACTCGACGGGTGGCGAGCGCCGGTTCCACGGCCTGCAAGGCTGGTAGCTGGTGAGGTGCCCGGTGTCGAGCGCCGAGAAGCGTCCTTACTTCTGGGTGGCTGCTCATACCGGGAGTACCTACCCACTGCATTCACTCTTACTGCTAGCCCTTGGGGCCCGCGGTGATGGGAGTCGTGTCTGCTTGAACCTGCAGAGCCGTGGATTACGGCATTGTGCTGGAAAGCTTGGGCCCGATCAATGGCCTCCTCCATTGACGAATTTCTTGCATTGGCAATGTATTCCGCCAGACTCTTGTCCTGTAATCCCTGGCCAAATCTCATGACTGCGATTTGTTCCACTTCCCATCGCGGCACGTGTTTATAGGCCCGGTGAGCCAAGTGGTGGGCCCTATCTGCCCAGTCAGCGATATCCTCTTCTGGTTCCTGCTGAGCCTGGTTAAACTTCATCATGGCTACATCCAGAACTTCCCTATCACCAAATCGCTTGATCATCTTATGCATCATGCGATTATAATCGATCGACGGTTCTCTGTCCAGCAAGTGATTGTAAAAATCACTCGCCTTACCCTTGAGGCACCACCCTAAGATGTGAAACGGCGGTAGAAGGTGGCCCAATCTGACTTCCCGTCATACTCCAATGCCCGAGGTGGTGTGCGGAAGGTCTCTTTCTGTTGGCGATAACTCGTCCGCCTGCTGCGGGGTAGGGAGGCATCCGAATCGGAGGTCCGAGAGCTGTTTGACGAGTGTCGAGCTGGCCGTCTCCTTGGTCGGGCCGATCGACGGTGGGGGAGGCTCCCCTGCCAGGTACCTTGCGGGCCGCTAGCCCTGGAGTAGACCGGTGACAGCGGCCGGTGTCCATGCCGTCTGCCACTGGCGGCACCCCTAGAGGAATGACGGGTACCCGTTTCGCTGGACGAGGATGATGAACGACTTCCTGCCCCCTGACCTGAGGGCCCGGGACCCTGTTGGGACGGGTCCAACTCAAACGATATAGCAGCCAACAACTCGGGTGTGGTCTGAAGGCGGTTGATATCATAAATGTTGTCCTTCGTGATCTCGCGGCGACGCCGAAACTTGATAATGCGAGTGGCCAATGTATCTCCTACGCCCGGTAGCAGCTGCAGCTCGGCAGCCGAAGCAGAGTTTATCTTGATTGGAGCCATTGTGTTGGTGTTGAAAACTAATGCTCAAATATATCGTGCCAAGGCTGGTAATAAGCCTTAGATCTGGGGCCAGGAACCTCACATGTACACTACACCAAACAAAAAAAACAAAAAGACAAAAAACAGACACCAATGGCCACACTTAAGGTTCCAGAATCCAATGTTCAGAAATAGGAATAAATGTTCCACAAAGAAAAATAAGCACTGCACAGTCAATAATGTAAATGATTGGAGCAGGTGGCTCTCAAGCAACATAAAACACTGCACACTTAATTGGGACTTAAATCACTTGAGGCTTAGACAAAAAAAAACTGGGCACTTACTGCACTCGCAGAACTGAAAAATCTGATATGGCAGACATTTCGAGGAATTGTAACAAGCAACGTGCCTAATTTTCATAAGCACTGGCCTGAGGGTTCTCAAAAACACTTCTTACAGGTGAACGTGGGGAACTTTGTGCAGAGCGGATCACCATTCACCTTAAATCTGGTAGGAAGCAAACTCACTGGCTTACTTAATGTATATGTTCCCCTGGCGCAATTACCTCTGTAGAAAGACTAGAACAGGCTACGTCTAGCTAACAGTAGAAATGAGAAAGTAACAGACCTGGAGCAAGCACCCTGCAGAGCTGGGACCGACGTTACTGTAGTAAACACACTGGAGACGGATGCGCTCGGGAACGATGGCCTGAAATCCTCCGCGAGTGGATTCGTAAACAATAACACGCGCCGGATACGCTCAAGAACAGTGGCCCGTATTCCGGGTGAATGGTGGTACTTGCCTCCACTTCTTCAAAAAACTTAGGGACCGCAGGAATCGGTGCTTGGGGGACAAGACAATAAAATGCAAAAAATCCGGGGAGATAATCCGTATAAAATACTGGTAACTGGAACTTATGGAGAATCTTGGGGAATTACGCGAGATGTGGAATAAAGCATATGCACAAAAAACAGGAACTGAAATATCTTGGGCACCGCCATTGAACAACAAGCCGGAGAACATCTATGGTGCAACCAAAGCACAGTAAATCGAGACTAGAAACGTTGAACACTATCTAAGACGTCTTGACTGAAGTCGGCAGAGCGATGATGCAGATATCTTGGCGTGGTCCTCTTGATCACCGTGTGGGAACGGTTTACTCACTGCGCCAATGTGGAGGTGGCCCCACGTGTTACAACAACAGTACAGTAATAGTTCACCTTGAGTTGTCGTCGTCGGGGAAGGTAGGTCTGGGAGGGCAGGTGAAGCAAGTCTAGGCTTCTCGGGAAAGGTAGGATAGAGGGAGTCAAAGCCTCTTCAGGAATCCTAGGGGCACATATCCTAAGTGCCGGTGGTGCCGGGTGGGCGTCGTCCGCGCGGGGTCACATGCAGTCCAAATCTGAGCCTCTCTCTCGACCTGCGTGGGGAGGCTGTGCGCGGTCGCCATCCACCAATCAGGGCACAGTCCTGCCTACACTATGAAATGTCTCCTTTGGCGGGCACTTTGAATGTAGTTCCCTCCACACTATTTATATAGGAGAAGGTACACTGGGGATCAAGAGAGAAAATAGGAATGATGGTGATTTTACAATCTTGCCCGAAACGTAGTGGCTTTAGGTATTGTATGTACTACCTCTATCTATAAATCAAACAGAATTTTTGTACTGTAACTCTGCATCTATGTATGTATTTTTCTTGAATTAATTATTATTATTGTAAAGCCACTAGCACGAATAGCGTTTCAGGCAAAGATCCCGTAACCAGAAACTGGGTACCTTTTGTTGCGCTGTGACTACTCTTATGACATTCCCTAACTCTTATGACATTCCCTAACAATATTGTTAAACTAATAACAATTAGCAGTAGTTAAATATTACCGGAATAATCGAACTGACGTGGCCATGTTGTTGTTGTGGAGCCTGGTCGTTCAGTTCGTATACAGTATACGAAGGTTACCGAAGTTAATCTAACCTAAAACCAGTCTAAAAATGACTAACCTGAGCTAAGAAATCCTAAGCTATAAATATTTACAACAATATACTAGTTGTTTTTGTTGATTTAGGGGCGATGACATGAGTAAACTGGTTATGTTGTGTTGATTTAGGGGCAACGAACTGGTTATTAGACAATGTTTTGTACATAAGCAAAAAACAAGGTGTAATTCATTTAATTATAACAATAATAACGACAAAAAGTTAATAATTAATGTACTTGTTAAGCAAAATTGGCAAAATCTTAGTTTTCTTTAGGAAAAAAACTTAAAAGACATCTTGAAAAAGATATGCAGACTGTCTTACATTTTAATCCGTTAGTTACACTATAAGAACAATTAAAGGTACAATTTCGCCCGCGGTGTGTACATGTGTATACAACATTGATAATTTTGTAACTAGCGTCAAACATTGTTATTTGCGTAGCTAAACGAACTAGAGGGTTCAGTTCCTGAACCGATTATGTGCCTCTGTAATCCTTTACACCACCGCCCATGGGATGGGTATGGGGTACATAATAAAGAAAAAAATTGAATTGGTGGTGCACGAGCACCTCACTAAATTTTGTTCGGGTTATTCAAGGGTGACACTGGCGGGCGTCAAGAGAATAAATATTTGTATAAATTCCAATTTCGATCCGATCTACTTGGGGATAGTTTAGAAATGTTTGCCATGAAATTTACGTTTTCTCTAATAGCCGAAGAGCTTAGTTGTGAGAACGGCATGGCAGTGAATCATCGTGGTAAACAATTGTATTATTGACACGATGAGTATGATCGACGTAGTTTTTATATTTGTTGTCGGTCGAACGCATCCTTATGTGACGCTTTATAATTATGTTCTTCTAGAACAATCTATTGCGAACACATTGGTACAAAAACGAAATACGTACATCGAAAAATAATGTAAAGACAGTGAATTGAATACACTGTTCAATGCAGGTTTCGCCGATATGCCGCCGCGGTTAACACTTCAGCAACTTCCCACACTCTTTTGGGTCGGTTGCAACATCGATTCTATATTTATATGCATATGTCCATGTAGGGAATTTTATTGACATTTCAGTGATACCAAAATTAACCCTGTAGGACAAGTGTGGATTTGACAAACTTGAAGATAGTAGAAACATTTCGTTGTTGTCTGGCGCTCACGGCTAGTCATCGACGTAGTTTTTTATTTAGTGCTGATCTAACTTATGTTTTGGTGACATTTTATACTTATGTTCTAGAACATTGTATTGCGAGCACATCGGTACAAAAATGAAATATGTACAACGAAAATTACCGTCAGGACACTCAAAAGAGTATACACTTTTAAACGTTGCCGCTCGATCGCCGAAACGCTCATTTCAGTTGGGCAAAGTTTTTTTTTCAAAGGCAGTTTTTCGAAAGTGGCCAATTACTTATATCTGATATAAACGTTCCAAAAGAAGTTTAGGATGAAGTAACATAGTACACATTTAAAAAACAAACAAACTTTAGAATACATTAATACCTGACCAGTTTGTATATACTGTGATAAATTGTCCCAAACATTACTTAATATTATTTACTGAGAAGCGTATGACAACTCCAAACGGCATGATTTCAACAGGATTTCATAGTTGTCAAAAAAAATCTTGATTTTAATTATCAAGTAGTTGTCACAATGTCTTTTACATAATTATGAGGATATTGAACCACCAAATTGTTCTGTATTATAGATGCATAATGCTAAATTTCTTTATACATAACAGAAAAATAATGATCACCTACATTAAATGATAACTAGGAAATAGTAACTGGAAACTTTATCTGAACGAAAACACAATACCAACTTGTTTAGATGTTTTTCTTGATATAAAGATCGACAGTAAGGAATCTTATTCATTATTACAAAAAATTAACAAAAAAAAACATAATTTTCATTGAGGACCATATGTATTAGAGCATACTTAGTCACTTATATATTAAAAGTACTGTGTTTTGTGAACCATTGGGGTTGTAAACAAATGGAACGGCCTACCCGAAAAATCGTAACATAAAAAGTTGTATATGTTTGCTAATTTATTATTTGATAAATGATTATTATTAATTTACGACGACTATAGAGGTTTCCCATTAGTTAAAATGCTGTAGTCTGACTAAATGCTACTACAAAACCTATATAAATCCTTGAAAAGTCACAATGACCAGCGACATTAAAGCATAAAGGGTTAAATAGTAACTGGCAACTGTCGACGAACGAAAAATTCGTTTCCAAATTTATTAGATGTTTTCCTAAATATAAAGATCGACAGGATGGAATTTTCTGGATTATGGCCTAATTAAGGCAAAAACATGCATATTTTTACACGAAGAACAAATATCAGAGCATAGTCAGTGAGCTATAGAATAATAAGAGTGTGGTATTTCATTGTATAATTAGAGATAGCCCCTGGAAGCGAGAATAGACGTAGTTTTACACAAAATAACATCCAAAAACAGCCGTACCATCAAACGGCAAATGTTGACGTTCTTTCTAAGAGGACAGGTTGCATATAGATGGGCGGGTGGGGAGCATACTGAAGTGGGGTTACTGGGGTAGTATGTGGTAGGGACGGGTAGGAAACACACTGAACCGGGGGAGGTGGTGAATGAGATTTCTAGAAAGGTAGGGCAGAGTAGTGGCTTTGATTCCCATGTGGAGCGGGGGTGGAGGTCAGAAAAGGTGAGATAGCTTCTATGTTCCTTCCTAACTCTCCCTCCACGCTCCCCATGTGTGGCAGCCTCGACTCTTTCCCCCGGGAGACACTCTCGTCCCCCTGTGATAACTGTTGGTCAGTAAAATAAATCCCTACCCTCAGATATAACTAGCGACTGTCATTAATCCTTAATAAGCTTAGTGATACAGGCATCAAAGTTGCTAATCCATGCTTCTGATCTCTTTATCCTTAATCCCCTTAATGAGTAACCACACTTTGAAATTAAGGTAATCCTACACGTCTATCCCGAGTTACTGGAATCAATAACCCCCATACAATTGGACCTTCGAAGTTTATCCCACCATTCTCTGTAACGTTAATGAGATGTACAGGCTGTCCAGGCATGGTTAATCCACACCGTTACCGAAGCTTTGGCTACAATGCTAATCCTGTAATCACAAAAATCCGGTGATGTCTTGAACTAAATACTTACTACCTTAAATCACAGCTTGTCATAGATTAGCACATTCTCAAAGTACACAATAAGCCCCACCTCAGGAATTATCTAATACTAATTCCTGTGGAAGGCTGATAATCGCACCAAAATGCAGTGTTCTTCGAAAATGCTGCCCAACCCTTACCAACCATAATTTTTCTAACACTAAGCTTAAATTAGTACATTAAATTAACGAACGAAAATTTTTAAACAAGGTACTGTGACGGTGTTCCCCCCCTTCTAATTCTCCCACGCCTGCTGTAAGAGTCATGTCCACTATTCCTGAGCGTTCTCTACGTTGCAGCATCAATTGAACATATGTGGGAGAGAGTAGTATTCTCGATGAGCCGAGAAATTCGTGAAAGAAGAACATTTTGGCCTGTGGGATAGGCCCTTTAGGGAGCCAAAATGGCGCTGGCGAGTCTGTTCTCCCGCCAAAACTGTGTGACGTCAGTGTCGCCAGATTGGTCACCGTCAGCGACGTGGCACTGGGAGCCAATGAAAACCGACTTTGGAAAATGTGACGTCACATAGGCAAGGGGGTCCAGCCGTGGCGGCGCCTTCGCGCTATCAGTCTCACACGACGCGTCCGAGAGGCAGGACGTGCGACCGGTCATCCTGTTTGAGTGACGGATTACCGAGCTCCGGTGGATGTAAGCGTCTCCAGTTGTTAGCGCGCACTCTGTGAGGTCTTCCTGCAACCCAGATGTGGCTCAGATAAGGAATTGACAGAATATTGAGCAACAAGTGCTCCGGAACAGGTGCGTTGCAAGAAGTGGGCCAGGCATCGTCGCGTGTGACGTCCTTGGCAGTCCACCAGTATAAGAGACAGCTTAGTGGCCGGGCCAATCCACCGTGAGTGAATCGAGTTGACCACCTTGTCAACTTGGTTGAACGTGTGATCGACGATCCTGTCAAGTTTGACAGTAACCCCACCTTCGTGGAACCCTACGAGTCAACAGTTGGATGCAAGCACGTCGAGAAGTCTTCCCAAATACCTAGTGACATGCCTAGACGACGAGGGAATTGACAGTGTAGTGAGCTTCAAGTGCTCTGAAGTCGGGTGCTGTGCGTGTGGAGCTTAAGCAGTATCGTCTGGGACGGCTGATAACTTCACAGTGACTTCGTAGTGGTGAGAGGCAGTTCCTCTAGGAGTACAGTGACAAGGGACTATTTGGGAAACGACGACGACCGCCGAGACGTAGGCTGGCTGCCGTAGTTGGGAGGAAAGTTGACGGCCAGGAGACCGACTTCAACCGGCGACGTACTGTAGGGGAAGCACGGACCTGCAGTGTACAGAAAGCGGCGAGACGCGAAAATCCTAAGGCGTTGGCTTGTGTTTCTGGAGGGTGTACGAGGCGAGAGCCTGGACCAGGAGCTACAACCCAACTGTCATCCTAGGATAGGTAAAGTAGGTGTTTACAGTTACCCTCCCATTTCCCCTTTAGTTAGCTATATATACTTGTCAGAATATTTTATATGTCGTGAGCAAGTCTCACCTGAGTCTAAGTCACAGAGAGCACAGTGTGTGGTGAGGCTACCCAGAGCGCTCACAGTATCAGTTTACATATATATCTATGTGTGGGTGTGTGCAAGCACCAGGATTCATTAAGGAATTTACTGTGACTAATTCATTTCTTGTGATTATTATTATATATATTGGTAGTAAACCAGATATTGGTGTTAGGCTATGAGCCCAGAATTTATATAAATGCCTGTGTGTTGTGTATATGATCTCCATGATCTTATTTATTGATATAATGCCTGTGTATTGATCTCCATGATTTATTGATATAAATGCCTGTGTATTGATCTCCATGATTTATATATATATATGCCTGTAATTTGATTACTGATTTATCTATGTACATGCCTGTGTACTGAATAATATCATATACGTGAAGTGATTGCCAGTGATAAATCTTTAGAGAAAGTATAGATGTAAAGATAAGTTCAGTGATCAAGCGAGTGCATTCACAGTAAATATTATTAAGAATAGAGTAATCTTTTGGTACGGTGAAAAGTCACTGTGAGTGCATTGTGAATAAGATATTGATCGTGAGGCCAGTGAAATCATAAGTATGCCATGTGAATGTTAAATACAGTGTTTTGCGAAAAGTTAAATAAACGGGGATCGTGACAGAATTAGAAAACAAGTACTATTCTTTCTCACGGGTGCTAGGGCCCGGAGTCAGCTGACTTTGACAGGTGACGCGAGGGGGCCGTGTGTTACCATTTGGTGCGTTCCGGATTATTTGTCATTATTTGCGGCGGAGTGAGCAGCTGCTATACTTTGTTCCTGATACATTGATATATATATATTTCTCGTTGTCTTTTAAGTAAAATACCAAAACTCTTTGGTGTTTGATATCATCCCCTCCATTTATCTTGTGACCGTGTAAGGAAGTAAGACAGAGTGACTTGCCTGAGACCATACTATTTGAAATTGCTCTTACCACAATTACCACAATTACACCTCACCACTGCAGTGTTACTGGACACCTAAAAACACCAGTTGGCGACCTTGAAGGCTGTGTGAGAGTTCTGTGTCGGGGCGGGCCACAGATTGAGGGAACGATCTGTGTCTCCACTCATCTTACAACTTAAGGCCGGTTGTGAGATCGACTGGGGTACTCTCCGGGGCGTGCAGTGGAGCCTAGAGGATCGAGGGAAGACCCGTAGAACGACGGTGAGTAAGGGTTATTGTCAGAGCAACCACCTCGAGAGGAGATCCAGTCTACCGTTGCTTTAACCCTTCACTAACCAGAACCGTGAACACCCCGACATTGGCGACCTTGCCAGGATTACGAGCAAGATCAAGGTTGTAATTGTGGTATTAGATATCAGGCCTAAGTTTTCACTCATAGTCACAAGATGGAGGATGATAAAGTAGCCAGTTTTATCGACACGAGAGACGAACAAGTACTGGAGGAGTGTACCAAGGCACAGCTGCAAACGATCACCGACCACTTTGGGATCAAGTTGAGAGCTTCCAAAGTGGGAGAAAGAAGACTTGAGATCATGGCACAGCTCAAGGCACGTGATGAAGCCTTCGGAGAGGAACGGCCACAGACACCTGCCAGTGTGGGAGAGAACCTGAGTATCGGTGGCAGCAGCCGGGGATCCAGTGACAGCAGGCGCATTGTCAAGCTGGAAATAATGAAGCTGCAGCTGGAAGCACAAGCACAGCAGCGCAGAGAAGAGCGGGAAGCACAGCTGCACAGAGAAGAAAGAGAAGCACAGCAGCAACGAGAAGAACGAGAGGCACAGCTGAAGGAGCGCGAGATAGACGCTAGGACGAAGCTGCAGGAGGTTGAAGCGAACAAGGAGATTGAGCTGAAGCGAGCTGAGCTAGGACTAGTTCCAACTGCCCCACCACAACAGCAGGAAGACCGCCGAGTGAGAGAGAGGGATTTGCCCGTCTTTGTGCCTAATGAGGCTGAGGGCTTCTTCGAGCATTTCGAAAGGGTCGCTACGTTGAAGAAGTGGCCGAGGGCAGAGTGGGCAGAGCTAGTTCAGGGAAGGCTCACTGGTGAAGCTCGTGAAGCTTACAATATGCTCGACCTCCAGGAATGTACCAACTACGATGCAGTAAAACGAGCCGTGCTCCATTCGTTCAAGCTGACGCCGGAGTACTATAGAAAAAGGTTCAGAGAATGTACCCGATCGCCAGGAAAATCGTATGCGGAGACGGCGAGGGACATGGAAAGGAAATTCTTGAAATGGCTGGAGTCAGAAGGAGCAAGATCGGCTGAAGACATCAAGGGGCTGATGGTCATGGAAAAGTTCATGTCCGTGCTCTCTCCCGAGATTAGGGTGAGAGTAAAGGAGGCGGACATCAAGGACCTGAGAGCCGCGGCCGATCGAGCAGACATGCTAGAAGAAGCGTTACGTCCACGTCGAGAGGGACAGCACCGACCGCCCGTATTCTCTAGCTATGGGAGAAGTAATAGAAGGTCGGACGGATGGAGGACAGGACCGAGTTCTCCCAAGTCCTACCCCTCAAGTGGAGACAGTAGAGGACAGAAGAGTGCTGTGGAACCGCCGAAGAAGTCACCGAGGGAGAGCTCAAGAGATCTTGTTATCGTTACGGCCGGAGAAGCTGAGCATGAGTCTTTGGAAGGCGCAAGAGAAGTCCGCGGAAGAAGAAGGATCCGCTGCTTCAACTGCGGGTTAATAGGACACATGGCGCGCGAATGTAGACGTCCTAAGCAGCGGGGTTACGTTGCTTTTGTGCGGGTAGAGGACCAGTTAGCCGAAGGAGTGCGGGATGGACCCGTACTTAGGAAGGAAAAGGCTAACCCATTCGTGCGTGAGGGAACTGTAAGGGTGGGGGACGCAGACCCCATCCCGGTAATGATGCTAAGAGACACTGGGGCGGAATTTACCCTGGTGAGCAGAACCCTTTTCCCTGAGTGTCACGAGAATACCTGTGTAGGAGAGGCAAGTGTGACCACTGTGGGAGGCCCAGTGCAGATGCCCCTACACCGGGTAACCCTGAGTTCGGATTATGGATGCCAAACCCTAGTAGTGGGGGTCTGTGCGACGATGCCCACGAGGGAGGCACAGGTCATTTTGGGAAATGACGCATGTGGAGGACGTGTCCTACCGAACCTCGTGAAGGACGAGGAGTGCTTGGAGCACTTAGAGAAGAAAGGCGAAGTGTTCGACGCCTGGGGGACGAGAAAGGAATCGCCATGGAGGCGTTCCCTGTCTGTGCTGTAATTCCGAGGCAGTGCGACGGACGAGGAGAGCGTGGATCTGATAAGGCCGACGAGGAGACGTCCGACGGCCTGGGAATGATCACCTCGTCATGGAACCCGGAGAGCGAGTGGAGGGCGAAGGCAGCCCAGATGGTGAGGTACAGGTGACCCTCACCGGTTCTCCTGGGGTGGACCGCACTCGTCTCGAGGAGGTGCAGCAGGCAGAATTCCCCAAGTTGATTTGTAAGGCCAAAGGAGGACGTGTTGGTCCCGAGAAAGCTACTCACTTTAACAGGCAAGAAGGCATATTAGTAAGACAGTGTAAACCTGTAAGGATGGAGGTCGGAAAAGCCTCTCCAGGTACGAGAGACCAAGTAGCGTTGCCAGCCAAGTGCAGAGCGGCAGTGTTGAGTCCGTTGCACGCTGTTGACTCTGCGGGTCGCCTAGGGGTGACCACGATGCGACGTTCGACGTCGAGAGAAGTGGCTGGGCAACTACAACATCTTTTCTCTTGGGTGAGGAGGCCCAGGGAAAATCAGGCTGACAGTGGAAATATATTCCGGTCTGAGTGTGTCAGACGAACAGTGATAAATTGGGGAGTGATGCAGATTCGGTCGTCGCCCTACCGATCGCAGTCGAAGGGGGCGATCGGAAGAGTCCACTCCACCTCGGAGACAGCTCTGAGAACGTTCTGCACAGGGCAGGAAGACGAATGGGAAGAGACGGTGGACCCCGTTTTGTTGGCCATTCGCAAAGCAGTGGCAGAACCGTTAAACTTCTCACAGTTCCAGCTGGTGAACGGACGTGAGGTGTGGAGCCCTCGGTCCGTAATAGGTAAGCAGTGGACGCCCAGGATGACCTTAAAGACGGTCTGCAGACACATGAGGAGTGTCACACATTGGCGGCTGCAATACTGGCTGGAAGCCAAGATTTTCAGTGGAAAGGACAACGTAGTCGCAGATGCGTTGTCCCGCATGCACTAACCAGACATGACTCTTATTTTAAGGGGAGGGGTATGTGACGGTGTTCCCCCCCTTCTAATTCTCCCACGCCTGCTGTAAGAGTCATGTCCACTATTCCCGAGCGTTCTCTACGTTGCAGGCATCAATTGAACATATGTGGGAGAGAGTAGTATTCTCGATGAGCCGAGAAATTCGTGAAAGAAGAATATTTTGGCCTGTGGGATAGGCCCTTTAGGGAGCCAAAATGGCGCTGGCGAGTCTGTTCTCCCGCCAAAACTGTGTGACGTCAGTGTCGCCAGATTGGTCACCGTCAGCGACGTGGCACTGGGAGCCAATGAAAACCGACTTTGGAAAATGTGACGTCACATAGGCAAGGGGGTCCAGCCGTGGCGGCGCCTTCGCGCTATCAGTCTCACACGACGCGTCCGAGAGGCAGGACGTGCGACCGGTCATCCTGTTTGAGTGACGGATTACCGAGCTCCGGTGGATGTAAGCGTCTCCAGTTGTTAGCGCGCACTCTGTGAGGTCTTCCTGCAACCCAGATGTGGCTCAGATAAGGAATTGACAGAATATTGAGCAACAAGTGCTCCGGAACAGGTGCGTTGCAAGAAGTGGGCCAGGCATCGTCGCGTGTGACGTCCTTGGCAGTTCACCAGTATAAGAGACAGCTTAGTGGCCGGGCCAATCCACCGTGAGTGAATCGAGTTGACCACCTTGTCAACTTGGTTGAACGTGTGATCGACGATCCTGTCAAGTTTGACAGTAACCCCACCTTCGTGGAACCCTACGAGTCAACAGTTGGATGCAAGCACGTCGAGAAGTCTTCCCAAATACCTAGTGACATATCTAGACGACGAGGGAATTGACAGTGTAGTGAGCTTCAAGTGCTCTGAAGTCGGGTGCTGTGCGTGTGGAGCTTAAGCAGTATCGTCTGGGACGGCTGATAACTTCACAGTGACTTCGTAGTGGTGAGAGGCAGTTCCTCTGGGAGTACAGTGACAAGGGACTATTTGGGAAACGTACGACGACCGCCGAGACGTAGGCTGGCTGCCGTAGTTGGGAGGAAAGTTGACGGCCAGGAGACCGACTTCAACCCGGCGACGTACTGTAGGGGAGGAGCACGGACCTGCAGTGTACAGAAAGCGGCGAGACGCGAAAATCCTAAGGCGTTGGCTTGTGTTTCTGGAGGGTGTACGAGGCGAGAGCCTGGACCAGGAGCTACAACCCAACTGTCATCCTAGGATAGGTGAAGTAGGTGTTTACAGTTACCCTCCCATTTCCCCTTTAGTTAGCTATATATACTTGTCAGAATATTTTATATGTCGTGAGCAAGTCTCACCTGAGTCTAAGTCACAGAGAGCACAGTGTGTGGTGAGGCTACCCAGAGCGCTCACAGTATCAGTTTACATATATATCTATGTGTGGGTGTGTGCAAGCACCAGGATTCATTAAGGAATTTACTGTGACTAATTCATTTCTTGTGATTATTATTATTATATATATTGGTAGTAAACCAGATATTGGTGTTAGGCTATGAGCCCAGAATTTATATAAATGCCTGTGTATTGATCTCCATGATTTATTGATATAAATGCCTGTGTATTGATCTCCATGATTTATTGATATAAATGCCTGTGTATTGATCTCCATGATTTATATATATATGCCTGTAATTTGATTACTGATTTATCTATGTACATGCCTGTGTACTGAATAATATCATATACGTGAAGTGATTGCCAGTGATATATCTTTAAGAGAAAGTATAGATGTAAAGATAAGTTCAGTGATCAAGCGAGTGCATTCACAGTAAATATTATTAAGAATAGAGTAATCTTTTGGTACGGTGAAAAGTCACTGTGAGTGCATTGTGAATAAGATATTGATCGTGAGGCCAGTGAAATCATAAGTATGCCATGTGAATGTTAAATACAGTGTTTTGCGAAAAGTTAAATAAACGGGGATCGTGACAGAATTAGAAAACAAGTACTATTCTTTCTCACGGGTGCTAGGGCCCGGAGTCAGCTGACTTTGACAGGTGACGCGAGGGGTTGCCGTGTGTTACCATTTGGTGCGTTCTGGATTATTTGTCATTATTTGTGGCGGAGCGAGCAGCTGCTATACTTTGTTCCTGATACATTGATATATATATATTTCTCGTTGTCTTTTAAGTAAAATACCAAAACTCTTTGGTGTTTGATATCATCCCCTCCATTTATCTTGTGACCGTGTAAGGAAGTAAGACAGAGTGACTTGCCTGAGACCATACTATTTGAAATTGCTCTTACCACAATTACCACAATTACACCTCACCACTGCAGTGTTACTGGACACCTAAAAACACCAGTTGGCGACCTTGAAGGCTGTGTGAGAGTTCTGTGTCGGGGCGGGCCACAGATTGAGGGAACGATCTGTGTCTCCACTCATCTTACAACTTAAGGCCGGTTGTGAGATCGACTGGGGGTACTCTCCGGGGCGTGCAGTGGAGCCTAGAGGATCGAGGGAAGACCCGTAGAACAACAGTGAGTAAGGGTTAGTATCAGAGCAACCACCTCGAGAGGAGATCCAGTCTACTGTTGCTTTAACCCTTCACAAACCAGAACCGTGACACCCCGACATTACCTAAGTGTAATTACCTAAGTGTAGTTACAGGATGAGAGCTACGCTCGTGGTGTCCCGTCTTCCCAGCACTCTTTGTCATATAACGCTTTGAAATTACTGATGGTCTTGGCCTCCACCACCTTCTCACTTAACTTGTTCCAACCGTCTACCACTCTATTTGCGAAGGTGAATTTTCTTATATTTCTTCGGCATCTGTGTTTAGCTAGTTTAAATCTATGACCTCTTGTTCTTGAAGTTCCAGGTCTCAGGAAATCTTTCCTGTCGATTTTATCAATTCCTGTTACTATTTTGTACGTAGTGATCATATCACCTCTTTTTCTTCTGTCTTCTAGTTTTGGCATATTTAATGCCTCTAAACTTTCCTTGTAGCTCTTGCCCTTCAGTTCTGGGAGCCACTTAGTAGCATGTCTTTGCACCTTTTCCAGTTTGTTGATGTGCTTCTTAACACTTTCGCGCACGCGGCACTCAGGGAAAAAAAATGCCGATTGTGCGCGCGGCATTCTGGGCGCTCAAGTGTAAAGACAAAAAAGTGTATAAACTTTTCACGCTCCTAACATCAATTCTCAAGCTACGTTTTTCATTTTGATATCAATGTGTTGGCAATAAAATTCTCTACAAGATCATATGCATAAAATGTAATTTGCTATCCCACCACGAAATAAATAAACACGAAGATGACTCGCCGTGACACCCAAACAGGAAGTAAATGTTCATACTCTTTCATTTGTTGACAGCTCCACAGTGATCCTACAGCATTGATTTTGATATCACTGAACTCGCAATAAAATTCCCCACCCAGACATATGCCTATCAATGTATAATTATGATACGGGGTGACCCGCACGAGTGTGGGAAGTGGCCGAAGCGTTAGCCGTGATTTCAGCAGCGATGACACTGTTGTGATGCAGCGCTTTGAAAGTTTATACTTATTTCACTGTCCTGACATTATTTCTGGAGCTACGTATTTCATTTTTATAGCAATGTGTTCGCAATAGAAAGTTCTATAAGAACATGGGTAGAATTGGTCAACAGAGCGTCAAATAAATTTGCGGCGAATAAAATCTTACGCGTGTTTGTACCCGTGAACGTAAAAAGTTTTTACTTTGTTCATGTTTTTCAAGTTTATACTCGTTTCACACCGTTTTTTTTTTGTATAGTGTTCGGAATAAAATTCCCTACACAGACATATGCCTATCAAGTACAATTCTTGGGAATTCACAGCTGTAGAGACGGCCAAACACACACAACCGGAACCCGCTCTGGATACTCCAACTCACACCCGCAACACCCGCAACACCACAAAAAAAGTTTCTGGTGTTTCGTGTATACTTACTTTAGTTTTCGTGCTACAGTTGTCATTTAGGTATCAAAATATTCCTAAGAAAATAGACTACAATACTACAACAACCTAGGACAATTATGTGTACTTACCAAAGGAAAGACGATTGTAGAAAAATAAGTTGAGCATTTTCTCTCCACTCCACCTCCTTCAGGTACCGATTCCTGAAGTTGCTCAACAGATGTTCGTAGGTGGAGTGAAGCTGGTGCGGGTGGTTACTTCTTGTCCACCCAATACACCCTTTTCCTGTGATAACTGGTGTAACACGGTATGACACAAAGTGGAACATCGCATGTCTTGCATGCTATACCAGTTTCCTTCCTAATACCCGACTTTGAACACACTTGACACCTGCGACGTTTGGGGAGTTTTACAAGTTCATGCTTCAATTTGTAGTTCAGGCGAGTCTCTGATAAAACAACACGTCCCTGTTGTCTCTGTGTTGGTTGTACACTACAGTCTGAATCGTCGCTCTCACCATTGTCTTCAAACAACAGTGTAGCAGATGAAATATCTTCATCAGATTCATGGTCGGCTTCAGCACGAGGTGTAGACGTGAAGAGAGGGCGCCTCACACCCGACGGGCCAGGTGTTGACGGGTCAGCAGCAGGATACACAGGACCAGTGTCATCATTTATGTCTGGAGAATGAACTAAATGAGGAGATGGTGTTGTTGTTGCAGGCCACTCTTCCTTGTCAAATTTCAATAAAGCCCAAATAGCAACCTCATGAAACTGGAGCAGAGTTAGTTTCTTTCGGTCATCTGTGTTGGCCTTGTACAATGCATAAGCGTTTTGCAAAGCCATTTGCAGGAAATAAAAGGTTATTTTCTTTGTCCACTTGTGACATTTCCTGGCGAAATGGTAATACTTTACCATTTGATCAAAGTGGTCAACACCCTTCATGAACTTATTGTAGTCAATAATTGCCTTTGGTTTGTTCACCACAACCTGCTGTAGTCCTGTTGTTCCATCTGGCCTACGAACTCGTTTGCGTTTTTGAACTCTATTTGTGTCTGCATTGTGGAGGTTGGTAATCATAGAGACAACTCGCTTGTCTTTCCACAGCAGAATGAAGGTGTTGTCCTTGCGGCGGTAGACTGTGGTATCCACATCAATCTTAGTCTTCGCTATATGTTGCAGGTCTTTTGGGGCGCCACGTACGAGTCTAATTGTTCCACACGTGTAGACCCCAATGGTGGAATATTGTCCTCAAGCCACACAACACTGGCCCCAGGCTGGCGAGTACGTACCGGACGTGTACGCTTGCGAGAAGGCTGGGGTGCCTCATCTTCCTCACTCGGTTCATCCTCACCTGATAATTCATAGCTTGAATCACTCCTACTATCAACAAATGGGGTTATTTTCAAACGACGAGTAGGAGGTCGTTTCCTTAGCTGGATTTTAGGCATGCACGCACCACGTGTGCGCCTTGTGGTGAGAGGCGGTGGTGCTGGTGCCCCCTCCTCTGTTAGGCCTTCAGTGTCCTCCTTCTGTCGATTCAGCCCCATGGGCTCCAGGCCCCCCAAATTCACATTCTTCTTCTAAATCCTCACCTTCTGCCTCACTTCCATCCAAATCCACTTGATCAAAGGCATCCAAGAGATTGGGAATCTTGGTGGGAGTGAGCCTCAATCCAGAGAACCTCCTATAGATGTCGGTAATCTTGTCTTTTCCAGATGAATCAGAGGCTCCTGTAGCCGAAACACCGCTTGGGCCTGGTGCTGGATCCATTATTGATGAATGTAGTTGGTTACAAACACACAGAAACGGGTAAAAATCCTTGAAACCGTGCGAGTTTGGCGCGCGAGGGGAGAGAGATGCGATCGCTCCACGTGACAACAAAATGGGCCTGTCACGTGGCCCAGTAGGCCGACGTGACATTCGGCCTACCTGAGAGAACGGGAATTTCATGGCGCACAGTTTGAAACAAACCCAAGTAAATCGGATTTAAGATGGATTTTTTACAATTATTTTAATACGGACCGTAAATGTACGACGCGACCGCACAACCGATAGAAATATTGCCGTCGTATATGTACGGGATGGGCGCGCGAAAGTGTTAAGATATGGGCACCACACAACCGCTCCATATTCTAGCTTTGGCCTAACAAAAGTCGTGAACAATTTCTTTAGTATATCGCCATCCATGTATTTAAAAGCAATTCTGAAGTTAGAAAGCATGGCATAGGCTCCTCGCACAATATTCTTTATGTGGTCCTCAGGTGATAGTTTTCTATCTAGAACCACCCCTAGATCTCTTTCTTTATCAGAATTCTTTAAAGATTTCTCACATAATATATAGGTTGTGTGGGGTCTATGTTCTCCTATTCCACATTCCATAACATGGCATTTATTAACATTAAATTCCATTTGCCAAGTGGCGCTCCATGTACTTATTTTGTCCAGGTTTCTTGAAGGGCATGACAATCATCTAAGTTTCTTATCCTTCCTATTATCTTAGCATCATTAGCAAACATGTTCATATAATTCTGTATACCAACTGGTAGATCATTTATGTAGACAATAAACATCACTGGTGCAAGAACTGAACCCTGTGGTACTCCGCTTGTGACATTTCTCCAGTCCGATACATTGCCTCTGATCACTGCCCTCATTTTTCTATCAGTCAGAAAATTTTTCATCCATGTTAGAAGCTTACCTGTCACCCCTCCAATATTTTCCAGTTTCCAGAACAACCTCTTATCTGGAACTCTGTCGAAAGCCTTTTTAGGTCCAGATAGATGCAGTCAACCCAACCATCTCTTTCCTGTAATATCTCTGTTGCTCGGTCATAGAAACTGAGTAAATTCGATACACAGGATCTTCCAGATCGAAAACCATACTGTCTGTCTGATATTATATCATTTCTCTCCAGTTTGTTGGTAGTTTTGGGTGCCGGTTAGCAGTACCCTGCCTGGGCTTCCCTTAGCGTGTTATCAAGGCTAAGGGCCCTGGAAAACCCCACGGGGGCTACGAGGTCCGATGGATGTGATCCCTGAATCCCCTCTCGCGTCCTGCGAGTTTGTCGGTTGCTCTGTCCCCGTCTCCGGGGGACACTCAACGGTTTTGCCTCCGCCATGCTGCCTGTTGGGTCGGTGATTGTTTTGACCCTGAGTCGTGCGACGTGTGTTGTCTGTACGTTCTCCAGTTCACCCAGGCTACTGCGCCTGATGTGAGGGTGACGGCAGCTGAGGCGTTGCATGCTCGCTTTAGGTTGCTGCAACGTGCTAGGTTGGTCACTGCCCCGGATGCCCCGAGACTGCCCCGTTTTGGTTATAGGGACCCGGACTTTGGGGTGGGTGTCGCTTCGACACTGGTTCCGTCTGCCCCTCCAAGTCCTTCCCCTTCTCCTGCTCATTCGGTCCCCCCCCCCCTTTGCTGCCGGCTCCTAAACGTCTGAGGGTTTCAGAGCCGGGGCTGGGTTTAGTTGGTTGTGAGACTCGGGCGGTCTCGGGGGTGTCCCCTTCTGGGGCAGGGGCGGAGGCATTCAAGCCTGGTCCTTCTGCCGAAGCTTCTGGGTCTGGCCAGTGGACCCCCTTTGTTCCTGCTTTCTCGGCTGCCCCCACCTTTTCTTTGGGGGTGGGGGCTCAGGAGGACGGCTCGGCCCCGGACCCTCATGGTGAGATTCCTTGGGTTGGGGAGGTTTTGGCTTGGGGGCCTTGGGGCCCGTTGGACCCTGCCTGGTTTTTTTTTGCCCTCCGAGCGGGGCTTAGTGTTACAAGGAGAGGGGTTCTCTTTCGCTCCCTCCATTGGGAGGGATTTGGTGTCCACCCCTCCCCGGGTTCGGTTCCGTGATCCCGAGGGTTCTTCGGTTCCATCTTTCCGGAGGTTTCCCGCTCACCGTGTTTCTGCTTTGGAGGTGCGGGAGGCCTTGGCGGCTTACCTCTTGCGTGTCCCGGATTATGCCTTCCTGATGGATCCTCGTTCCTTTGTGTACGGATTCCCAGGTTCGTGCTGGTTTCGTTATGAGGTTCCGGAGTCGTCATGGTTGGCAGACTGCCCTCTCTTTTTGTTGGAGTCTTGGCACACGTTCTGTCGGTCCCGTGCGCTTGAGTGGCGAGAGGTTTCCTTGGCGTTGCAGGTTTTCCTGGGGGGCGCTTTCGAGCTTTTGAATGCTTGTTTGTTCGTCCCTGCCCTTCCGTGGGATGTTGGTGTCATGCAGCTTCACGTACAGGTTCCTTCCCTTTCGGCTGCCCTGATTGCGGAGGATTTGCGGACTCGTGGCCTGCTTGCTTCAGCTCTGCGTTTCTTTTCCCTCCTTGAGCTCTCCTCGGATTGGCTCGAGTTGGATGTGGGTGCGCTTGGGGCTGCTGCTGGGTCTAGTGCGCTGCCCTCGGCTGTGCGGGTGTCGTCTGCTTTGTTGAAGCTCTTCGCGCCTGTCCTGCATGATGTGGTCTCGCGGTTCTATGCTTCTCGCCTCGCGTGTCGTCAGGCGGTGCTGGCTTCCTCCTTGGAGTCCGCCTGGGCCCTGGCTCTTCGTTTGTCCTCGCCCTTTTTTGCCCGTTGCTGTTTGCAGAGTCTGCTGTAGGGCAGTATCTGCAGGCGGCCTCGGTCAGTTGTCGGCCTATGTCGGAGTTGTTGTTGCTCCGGGGGAGCTCGTGGGGGGCCTTCCCGGAAGGGTCGTGCCAGGGCTAGGGGGTCTTTTCGTCGGGGTAGGCCATTGGTGCCAGATTCGGGGCTGGCGGCGCCTTCGGTTCTGGCTGTTGCTGGACGGGGTGGGACCCGTTCTGTTCGTCGCCTTGGTTCTCGTAAGGCGCGTCGGCCCTTTCGCGGTTCGCCCCGTTGACGGGGCAATGGGGGGCGGCTCGCCCGGTTTGCCCACGCCTGGTCCCACGATTCGTGGGCGTTTCGGGTCGTGTCGCGCGGCCTGTGGTGGCGTTGGGTGGCTCTTCCTCCCTCGGGGGGTTCGGGCCTGGCGGGGCAGGCCTCTTCTGCGCTCCGTTGGTCATCTCGGAGTGGGTTCGCTTGGGCGTGGTCGAAACGACAGCGTCCCTCAGGTGGGTTTCTCGCCTGTTTTCAGTTCCGAAACGGGACTGTGCGGACCTCCGGTTCATTCTGGACTTGTCCTGTCTGAACCCGTGAGTTTTGTGCCCCTCCTTTCGGATGACTACTCTGTCCCAGGTCCGTTTTCTCTTGGAGAGGGGTGCTTGGATGGTGTCCCTGGATCTCAAGGACGCGTATTGGCACGTCCCGGTTCATCCGGTATTCAGGGACTGGCTAGGTTTTGTGGTGGGGCGTCAAGGTTACCGATTTTGTTGTCTTCCCTTCGGGTTGAATCTGGCACCGCGCGTTTTCACACGCCTTACTCGGGTCGTGGTGGCCCGCCTGCGTCTGCTAGGTGTTCGGGTGCTGGCCTATCTCGACGACTGGCTGGTTTGGGCTCCCAGCCGGTCCGAGTGTCTGCTCGTCAGGGACTTGGTTCTTTCCCAGCTCGCCAGGTTCGGGTTCTTGGTGAACTGGAGGAAGTCCCATCTGGCTCCCTCTCAGGTTCGGTCTTGGCTGGGTCTGGTTTGGGACGCTCGGACTGCTTCCTTGTCTCTTCCTCCGGCGGCTCTTTTGCGCCTGCGGTCCCGCCTTCGCCTGTTTCTGAGGGGCTCCCGGGTCACGAGGCGGTTGCTCGAGAGTTTGTGCGGAAGTCTGAACTTTACCATGATGGTCTACCCGCCGGGTCGGGTGTGGCTTCGTCGGCTGTTTTGGTTCCTTCGGAGCCCGCCCTTCCGCCTCTCTCGCGATCGTTTGGTTCGACCCCCGGGTGCCTTGCGTCGGTTGCTGCGTCGCCGGCTTCCTCTTCGGGTTTTTCGGGGTTCGGTGCCTTGGCGCCTTCCCGAGCCCTCGCTCGATGTGTACACGGACGCGTCGTCTCTTGGCTGGGGCTTTGTAACCAGTGCTCACCAGGCTGGCCAGGGGCGGTGGGTTCCGTTTTTCTGTTGGGCTCACAGCACAGTGCGGGAGTTCGCGGCTGTTTGGATGTCGCTCCGGAGGATTCGAGTCGCTCGCGGATCGACGATCCGGCTCCATTCGGACTGCTCCCTGTCATGTTCACAGAAAATGGTACCATCCGTTTTCTATGTGCGGCGGCTGGACGCCACTAGAGAAGGTAAACAGCACACAGGACGCCTGCCAAGCTTGGGAGCTACTCTATCATGTAATCGTCTGTTATTATTAAAGTCAGTAACCAGGAATGACTTTACATCAACCTTACTACCAAGACTATCTCAGCTATACACAGACACCACACTGGCGACGACGATGAACTGGGAACGCAGGTATTTTGTTCAACAAAACACAAGGAAGGAGCATGCTGCTTCGCCCAGAGAAGGAAGAAGCTGTCTTTGAGCACCATTCCCGATGCTGTATGCAACCCCATGCTGTGTGCTGACTGTTGCTGTGTGCTGATCGTTGCTGTGTGCTGGCCGCTGCTGTGTGCTGGCCGCTGCTGTGTGCTGGCCAATGCTGTGTGCTACCCAAGCTGTGCTGATTGTTGCTGTGAGAGAGGAATCTGCCGACGCTGTGTACGAAACGACGCTTCGTGCTACAAAATTCTTCACGCTGTGAGCCTACTGCTGCCTACTGCTGCCAACTGCTGCCTACTGCTGCCTACTGCTGCCAACTGCTGCCTACTGCTGCCAACTGCTGCCAATTGCTGTACCAACTGCTAACAACTGCTGTGTTGCTGTGAGTAGGAACAACACATGTACACAAGGGCTAGGTAAGAAGTCAGTTGCTGCTGTGTTGTGCACTGTTGTGAACTTTTGCATTAAAATGCTTGTGTGCTTTGCAAAATTAAAGTAATTACAGTGAATTCTTGAATAACATATACAGTGCAGTAAGTGTTATATATTCTGAGGAACATTTTAAGTGATAAGTTTAAATTTATTCAGTAAAATGGCAAATATACCTCAGTTTCCTGCATTTGATCCTGACTGTGACCAGACAAACCTGTCACAGAGGTGGGTCAAATGGCTTAAAAGGTTTGAAAATTTGTTGATAGTTTCTGATATCAAAAGTGCTGAAAGAAAGCGTGCTTTTCTGCTTCATTATGCAGGTGATAGAGTTTGTGATATCTTTGATACACTGAAAGATACTGGTGGTGCCAAAGATTATGACACTGCCAAGGCCAAATTAACTGAGCATTTCAAACCAAGGCAAAATACTGCTATGGAAATTATGCATTTCAGGAGAGCAAAACAACTCTCTAATGAAACTGTTGATCAATACCATACACGTCTGCAGGGTTTAGCAGCCCACTGTGAGTTTGCTGATGTTGACAAGGAAATCAAACAGCAAATAATTGAAACATGCACATCTACACGTCTTCGTCGAAGAGCTCTAGAACTTGTTGATGATGAAAGTTCTCTTAACAAGATACTGGATATGGCTCGTCGAATGGAAGATGCTGCACGTGATGCTCGTGTCATGGAGTGCAGTGCCAACAACGGTTCTGCCACTGTTACTAACAGTCATGAAGTATGTAAGGTTCAGGGAGTACACCATGATCGTAGAAGATATCATGCCAAACCTAACATTAAATTGAGCCGAGAACCACATCACAACTGGAGTCATGGAACAAGACTCAAGCAGTCACAACGACTCACATCAGAGGTTGTCAACAATAAATGTTACAATTGTGGAGGAGACTACCCACACCCAGATAATGTTTGTCCTGCACAAGGTAAGAAGTGCTATGAGTGTAGAAAACTAGGTCATTTTGGTGCTATGTGTCGTTCCGCACTAAAGAAACCACAATCAATAAATAAAAGCAATGTACGAGGATCAAGTCATAGGAGTCGAGGTGGCAAACACAATATTGCACCTCAAATCAAGAATGTTAATAATATACAAGACAACATTTCATTACAACCAGTCTCAGATGACAGTGAATGTGATTATATTTATGGAGTACAATCAATCACAAAATGGAATGATCTTCCAAACAACCCAGAGACTATAGTATACATTGCTGGCATTTGTCTCAAAATTCTCATTGACACTGGATCAAACATTGACACCATTGCTGAGTGCCACTATGAAAAATTTAAAAAACAATTCCCAAAGCTTGAAAACTATAATGGCAAAGCCACTGCCTATGCTTCAAAGGTAGCCTTACCAGTGATTGGAACTTTCACTGCAGAGATTAAGTCAAAGAATGCAATGCTCATTACTACATTCCATGTTGTTAGGAATGCAAAGGAGTCTTTACTCAGTTACAAGACTTCAACCAAATTGGGGCTACTTCAGCTTTCTAATGCTGTAGCAGTGGAATCTGCAAACAATGTTGATGCTATTGTTGCTGAATTTTCTGATCGGTTTAAATCCATAGGTTGTTATACTGATAGCAAGGTACATCTGCATATCAACCCAGATGTAATTCCAGTTGCCCAACCACATCGCCGACAACCATTCCATACTCGCAAGAAAGTCGATGCCGAACTGGATAGGCTGATAGAACTAGATATCATTGAACCGGTAACAGGCCCAACACCATGGGTAAGCCCAATTGTCACTCCACCAAAGCCGAAGAATCCAGATGAGATACGCATTTGTGTAGACATGCGTGTTCCCAACAAGGCAATAATGCGTGAACGCCATCCTACACCCACTGTAGATGATATGATATACCGCTTGAATGGTGCAACTGTATTCAGCAAGTTAGATTTAAACAAGGGCTATCATCAGCTTGAACTTGATGATGAGAGTCGATTCATCACAACGTTTACGACACATCGAGGTCTGTATAGGTACAAGCGCCTGAGTTTTGGTATTAACAGTGCTGCTGAGGTATTCCAGCATATCATCAGCCAGGTATTGCAAGATATACCTAATGCTGACAACATGTCTGATGACATCATTGTTTATGGCCGTACCCAAGCTGAACACGACAAAGCTCTTCGTGCAACATTGCAACGCTTACGAGAAAAGAATTTGACGCTAAGCCGAGCAAAGTGTGAGTTCAATCAACATAAAATTGAATTCTTTGGACATGTACTTAGTGACAAAGGTCTGTCTCCAGATCCTAAGAAAGTTGCAGATATCAAGAATGCTGCACCTCCTTCAACATCCACTGAAGTACATAGTTTCTGGGAATGGCAAACTACTGTTCTCGCTTCATTCCAGATTTTGCTACCATTACGAAGCCTCTACGTGAGCTCCTGAAGAAAAATGCATCATGGTACTGGAGCGATGTCGAGCAAAATGCATTTGATGCTGTGAAAGATGCACTAGTAGAAAATGCGACTGCTGCATACTTTGATCCATCAATGGACACTGAGTTAACGGTGGATG
>WNGS01111902.1:0-11013 GCA_020271785.1 Procambarus virginalis | reverse complement strand
ATGTGCATATGCATTCGTGTATGCTAACTAAAAGACAAATCTTAACCTAATGTATTAGTCACATATACTGATGTATACCTTAACCTAATGTATTAGTCACATATACTGATGTATACCTTACCTAATGTATTAGTCACATATACTGATGTATACCTTAACCTAATGTATTAGTCACATATACTGATGTATACCTTAACCTAATGTATTAGTCACATATACTGATGTATACCTTAACCTAATGTATTAGTCACATATACTGATGTATACCTTAACCTAATGTATTAGTCACATATACTGATGTATACCTTAACCTAATGTATTAGTCACATATACTGATGTATACCTGTCTTCTCTAACCTTTCAACTGGGGTTCCTACCTTGCGATCATTACTAAAACAAACATGAACATTTAACAATCAGCTTAAGGTATCAGTAATACTTAAGTAATAAACAAGATGAAAGACTAATTATTAGAGTAAGAACAACTAAATGAGCACATGAAGGTACTCACCTACTTGTGCTTGCGGTAGTGTACAGGTTCCTGAGCCTATTGGGCTCTATCATATCTACACTTGAAACTGTGTATAGGAGTCTGCCTCCACCACATCACTTCCTAATACATTCCTGTTGTCAACCACTCTGACACAAAATATTCACTACACACGACCGTAGTACGATATGTGATCACGTCTAGGTGAGCACATCTAGGTGATCACGTCTAGGTGAGCACATCTAGGTGATCATCTATGTCTATAAACAGTAAGTTTATAGACATAGTTGATGTGCTCACCTAGATGTGCTCACCTAGATGTGCTCACCTAGATGTGCTCACCTAGATGTTCATACCTGTATGTGCTCACCTAGATGTGCTCACCTAGATGTTCCTACCTGTATGTGCTCACCAGTAAGACACATGGTGGTGATGTATCATGGGAGAGTGTGCCTGTAAGACACATGGTGGTGATGTACCATGGGAGAGTGTGCCTGTAAGACACATGGTGGTGATGTACCATGGGAGAGTGTGCCTGTAAGACACATGGTGGTGATGTACCATGGGAGAGTGTGCCTGTAAGACACATGGTGGTGATGTACCATGGGAGAGTGTGCCTGTAAGACACATGGTGGTGATGTACCATGGGAGAGTGTGCCTGTAAGACACATGGTGGTGATGTACCATGGGAGAGTGTGCCTGTAAGACACATGGTGGTGATGTACCATGGGAGAGTGTGCCTGTAAGACACATGGTGGTGATGTACCATGGGAGAGTGTGCCTGTAAGACACATGGTGGTGATGTACCATGGGAGAGTGTGCCTGTAAGACACATGGTGGTGATGTACCATGGGAGAGTGTGCCTGTAAGACACATAGTGGTGATGTACCATGGTAGAGTGTGCCTGTAAGACACATGGTGGTGATGTACCATGGGAGAGTGTGCCTGTAAGACACATGGTGGTGATGTACCATGGGAGAGTGTGCCTGTAAGACACATGGTGGTGATGTACCATGGGAAGTGTGCCAGTAAGACACATGGTGGTGATGTACCATGGGAGAGTGTGCCTGTAAGACACATGGTGGTGATGTACCATGGGAGAGTGTGCCTGTAAGACACATGGTGGTGATGTACCATGGGAGAGTGTGCCTGTAAGACACATGGTGGTGATGTACCATGGGAGAGTGTGCCTGAAAGACACATAGTGATGATGTACCATGGGAGAGTGTGCCTGTAAGACACATAGTGGTGATGTACCATGGGAGAGTGTGCCAGTAAGAGACATAGTGGTGATATACCATGGGAGAGTGTGCCAGTAAGACACATGGTGGTGATGTACCATGGGAGAGTGTGCCTGTAAGACACATACATCACCACCAGATGGTGATGATGTACCATGGGAGAGTGTGCCTGTAAGACACATGGTGGTGATGTACCATGGGAGAGTGTGCCTGTAAGACACATGGTGGTGATGTACCATGGGAGAGTGTGCCTGTAAGACACATGGTGGTGATGTACCATGGGAGAGTGTGCCTGTAAGACACATGGTGGTGATGTACCATGGGAGAGTGTGCCTGTAAGACACATGGTGGTGATGTACCATGGGAGAGTGTGCCTGTAAGACACATGGTGGTGATGTACCATGGGAGAGTGTGCCTGTAAGACACATGGTGGTGATGTACCATGGGAGAGTGTGCCTGTAAGACACATAGTGGTGATGTACCATGGGAAAGTGTGCCAGTAAGACACATGGTGGTGATGTACCATGGGAGAGTGTGCCTGTAAGACACATGGTGGTGATGTACCATGGGAGAGTTTGCCTGTAAGACACATGGTGGTGATGTACCATGGGAGAGTGTGCCTGTAAGACACATGGTGGTGATGTACCATGGGAGAGTGTGCCTGTAAGACACATGGTGGTGATGTACCATGGGAGAGTGTGCCTGTAAGACACATAGTGGTGATGTACCATGGGAGAGTGTGCCTGTAAGACACATGGTGGTGATGTACCATGGGAGAGTGTGCCTGTAAGACACATGGTGGTGATGTACCATGGGAGAGTGTGCCTGTAAGACACATGGTGGTGATGTACCATGGGAGAGTGTGCCTGTAAGACACATGGTGGTGATGTACCATGGGAGAGTGTGCCTGTATGACACATAGTGATGATGTACCATGGGAAAGTGTGCCAGTAAGACACATGGTGGTGATGTACCATGGGAGAGTGTGCCTGTAAGACACATGGTGGTGATGTACCATGGGAGAGTGTGCCTGTAAGACACATGGTGGTGATGTACCATGGGAGAGTGTGCCTGTAAGACACATGGTGGTGATGTACCATGGGAGAGTGTGCCTGTGAGACACATGGTGGTGATGTACCATGGGAGAGTGTGCCTGTGAGACACATGGTGGTGATGTACCATGGAGAGAGAGACTGTAAGACACATAAACATTCACCTAAAAAGCTATGCGTGCTATTGGCTGTACAAGAATGTATGAACCCTTGTATACAAAAATAAAAAATATAAAAAAATAGAGTAATATATCATAATATATTACTATATTATATGTCTTGGGCACTCCTGCATCTTTCCGCAGATTAGGCAAAAGGAATGGGACTCCTCCTGCCTCTTTCCGTAGGTCATGCCAAAAGGTCTGCAGTACCCTGCATATTTTTGTGGGTTAGGCCAAAAGGTCTGGGACACCCTGCATATTTTCGTAGGTCATGCCAAAAGGTCTGGAACACCCTGCATATTTTCGTAGGTTATGCCAAATGGTTTGGAGCACCCTGCAACTTTCCATAAAGGTAGATCTATTTTGAAATTCCCTAACATGATTATTCCAACCAGGCATACTACTTCTTTAATTGGTTATAAGATAAATACTCTCTTCCCCGGCCCTATCTAGCACTGAAACGACTGATGTGAAAATGTCCTTGAGATTGTTCTGATGCAAATTGCACTGAATAATATTCCAAGCAATTGCATCACTTGTGATTTGAGTATTCGTTAAGCAGGCATTTAAACCTATCCAGGAAACAAATTGCAAAGCCATGGAAGAAGAAAATAGACTCTTACAAATAGCTTTGGAAGAAGTTAAAGTAAATTTAAACATAAATGACTACAATAGGTTAGGTAAGGAATTTCAACAGGAGAAACAGCTTTTGTCAGCACAGATGGAAGAAGTTACACAGGGAATAGAACAGTGCAAGAAAGATATGCAACTCACTTATGCGCAAGTGGCCAAGGAGAAGGAAAAAATAGAAGAAGCAGTAAAGGAAGTCAAACGCTGAAGCAACCAAGATAAAACAAACATTAGGCTCGAAGTGAAATAGAATTGGCATCCAACCCGAAGTTAGTGCAAAACACAGTTGATCGGAGTAAGTCCCTGATCATTTTGGATGCAAAGAAAAGGAGATAACATCTAGGTCAGAAAGAGCTGTAGAAGAAGCAAAAGTAGTAGATAAAATCGTTGGCCTCGTGGAAGGTCTTACAACCATAGAGAATGTGTGTGACTACAGGAGAATAGGCAGATATGTAAAAGGGAAAGATCGACCTTTGAGGATCACCCTAAACGGTGCCAAACAGATCGAAGAAGTACTAAGGAATGCTAAAAATTACAAAGTGATGAGGATGGGAACGGGTGGTCGTTAAGACGAGATCTTTCAAAAAAGATAGAGAGAAGCTGAAACTGAACCTCGCCGAGGCAAAATGTGTAAATGAGAGCAGGAATGAAGAAGAAATCAATTCTTTTTTCGACAAAGTGATAGGGGTAGGCAGACCAGTAACGTGGTACATAAAGGCAAACCACAAAATCATTAGAGAGAGGGGGAGTAAAAAATAAGAAGAGGGGGAACAAGTTCCTGAAGATTGCTACACCACATGATGGAGTAAGATCAAAGATACTGGAGTTAATGATGTAATACAGCTGCAGACACCAGACAGTGTTGCACTCACGGAGACAAAACTGAAGAGTTATTTTAAATGAGGTCATATTCCAAAGGGCTACTCAATAGAGGACCGGGACAGAAAATGACCTCTGATTGCATAAAAGCGGAGATTTTTCTGAAAGGGGGGAAAAAGAAACACTTGCGCAGCGCCTTCCGCGGCCTGCGCGGGAAGGTATGGGAGCTTATAAATAGGGAAGGAGCGGGAGGATCAGCCTCACTCTCACAGTCACCACAACAGTGCTCGAAACTCCTCCTCTCCTCACAACGTCGGACCACGCACGAGATGGACCACGTGACGGCTACCCTGGTCCCAGACCTCGCTCTACTGGACGTGTTGGTACCCTCGACCTCGCAACTTGCTTCGGCAGGGGCCTCCTGCCCCACACTCCTATCGCCAAGGTAAAAGTGAAGTTTCTGTTTAATCTAGTCAGGATCTCCCCAGTGCGGCGTGTGTAAAGCGCCATCCCCTAGCGGTCCGTGTGTACCCCTTAACTAGCTACCTTGGCCTCCTGCTGCCCTGGGGAAGCAGGAGCGCCATTAGGGTCCGCGCCAGACTCCGCCGTGCGATGCTTTCTGGGTCGCTTTGCCCTTGGCGTTGATGCCACGTGGCCAGGCGGTGGCGGCCCTCCGCCCTTGGGCCCGGCCCTTAGGGCCCAAGCCAAGTCGGCGTCGACACGTGGCCAGGCTCCAGGTGGCCTGTCCCCGGGGCCCACGCCCTGGTCGTGACGCCCACGCGGCAAGGCGCTCCTTGGAGCGCACGCCCTGGGCCGTGCTCACCACGTGGCCGGGCGGGGGCGGCCCTCCGCCCTTGGGCCTGGCCCTTAGGGCCCAAGCCAAGTCGGCGTCGACACGTGGCCAGGCTCCAGGTGGCCTGTCCCCAGGGCCCAGCCCTGGTCGTGACGCCCACGCGGCAAGGCGCTCCTTGGAGCGCACGCCCTGGGCCGTGCTCACCACGTGGCTGGGGGGGGGGGCGGCCCTCCGCCCTCGAGCCCGGCCCCTAGGGCCCAAGCCAAGTCGACCTCGACATGTGACCAGGCTCCAGGCCTATGTCTGGGCCTGTTCCCGGGGCCCACGCCCTGGTCGAGACGCCCACGCGGCAAGGAGCTCCTTGGAGCGCGCGCCCTGGGCCGTGTCCAGCCTTCCTGCCCCTCCGCCTCGGGCCAGCGGGTGCTCGGCCCCGTCCTTGCGGACGGCATCCGGCATGGATTGCACGTGCGAGCGTGTGCACGTACGTACGTGCGCACGTGATTACTGTGCGTGCCCTGGGGGGCCCAGCAGCGTCCCGGGCACGGGTGTCGCCCTGCCTGGGCCCTGGGTGCGGCCTGAGCACATGTCCCATGGTGGCCAAGCCCCGGCTTGGCTCAGCTGTTGTCCTGGCCGGTCTGGCGTTTGTGAGTCCCGCCGATGATCATGACCTTAAATCCGTTTCTTTTCTTATTTTACACGTTGTGGCCATTCAACAAATATTCATTCACGCTAATTTTACGTTATTCATGGTTACTACTCCCCATTATGGTATGCAGCCGATGCTCAGCAGTTGCTGGCCTGGCTGGGGGTGTCCCGGCCGAGCGTCCCTTGGGGGCGAAGCCCAGCTACTGACGCTGGCTCAGCTGATGCCCCGGTCGGCCTGGTGGAGGTGTTTCACGCCGATGACTCATGGCCTTATGTTTATTCATTTAATTCGTTTGTCCCTTAACTAATAGCTGCGGCTATTAAACACTTACACGAATACACTATTTTAACCAGTTATTTGTGGTTCTGGTTACCTGTTACGCTGGGCTGCTTTTGACCCAGCAGATGTGATTCCTGATGATGACCCATGGCCTATAATTTCATTTATTTATTTGCTAGTTATTTTAACTATCCGTTTGTGGCTTACATTCATCTATTCCACCTGCTATTAACCAGTTATTTGTGGTTTCCTGCTTACCCATTATGTCATGCTGTCATTGGCCCAGCGGACGCGATTCCTGCTGATGTCACTTGGCCTATAATTATTTCATCTATTAATTTAATTTTAGTAAATTTATTTATTCGTTCGTGGGTCTTACTCAACTATTCAACCCCGCTAATTTAACCAGTTGCTTATGGTTACTGATTACTCATTACGTTCTGCTGTCGTTGGCTCAGCTGATGTGTTCCCTGACGTTGACACAGGACCTATATTTAGTTCCTTCTATCTTTGTTTAATTCCATTACTTGTTTGTGGCTGTTGATCATTTTACAAAACCCGCTCTTAACCAGTAATTTATGGTTAATAATTACCCATTATGTTACGCTGCTGTTGACCAAGCAGCTGCTGGGCCAGCTGGTGGTGTCCCAGCTGAGTGTGTCCCCACGGGGCAAGCCGCCAGCGACGTCCCAGCTGATGTGGCCCCGGATGTCGACCCAGCAGCAGATGGCCCAGCTGCCATGGGGCACGATCCAGCGGTTTTTATTATTCCTATTTATTTGGATATCCCTTTAATTAATAACTGTAGCCAATCTCCAAGTATTAAGTCACGCTAATTTTCACCAGTCATTTATGGTGCATAATTACCCATTATGTTCTGCTGACCATGACACAGCTGCAGATGGCCCAGTGGTGGTGCTCCAGCTGTGCGTGTCCCCTGTTGGACGACCCCGCCCGCTGATGTTAGGCCCCATATGATGATCCTGCAGTTGCCGGTCCAGTTGCCATGGCGCACGGCCCAGTGGCCACTGTACCGTCCGATGTGCTCACAGGATGTATGTTCCAGACGACCCAGCAGCAGATGGCCCAGCTGCCGTGGGGCACGGTCCAGCAGTTTTCTTATACCTATTTAATTGGGTATCACTATTAATTAATTACTGTAGCCATTCTTCAAGTATTACACCGCGCTTATTCTCACCAGTTATTATGGCGCCAAATTACCCATTATGTTCTGCTGACCTGGTGGAGGTTACACCAGGTGATGGCCCGGCTGCCATGGGGTACGGCCCAGCGGCCGGTGTCCCAACTGATGTTTGATGTCCCGACCGATGTTTGATGTACCGACCGATGTTTGATGTACCGACCGATGTTTGATGTACCGACCGATGTTTGATGTCCCGACTGATGTTTGATGTCCCAACTGATGTTTGATGTCCCGACTGATGTTTGATGTCCCGACTGATGTTTGATGTCCCGAATGATGTTTGATGTTCCGACTGATGCTCGAGGTTTTGACTGATGTTCCAGACTTAAGTCTGGCCGGTGTTGCCGGCATTATTTAGTCCTTTATGGTTACAATTAAACATTATGTTATGCTGCCGATGTCCCTGCACCAGCTGCCACAGCTGGTTGTGTTCCAGCTGTGCATGTCCCCTGCGGGACAACTCCCCCCGCTGAAGTCCCGGCCGAAGTGGGCCCATATGATGACCCTGCAGCTGATGGCCCAGCGGCCGGTGTCCGACTGATGTGGTCCAAGGTGTCCCGACCGATGTTGGATGCTCCGACCAAGGCTTGAGGTGGCCTGATGTTCCCAGGACGTTGTTCCAGACTCATGTCTGGCCGGTGTTGCCCGGCATTACTTTATTTACGGTTATTGATTACCCATTATGTTATGCTGCCACTGTCCAGCAGCTGAAGGCCCGGGCGGCGGTGTTCCAGCTGAGCATGCCTTATAACTACTCATCACAGGTACTGTAACTTCAGCAATCGGTAAGTGCCACAGGTCCAGGATACATCGTCAACGTCCTGCCGTATTTATTACAGTACTTTTGGCTGCACATTTTATGTTGCTGACTCTGGTCACATTTATGCTGTTATCATTTTCGGACTAACATGGTTACATTTAGCCTACCACATTTTAATACTTCATTGGGTGCTTTGCTTATGTTGCATGTTTGGTTACTTTGCTGTAACCAAACCCCTTTGCTGTAACCCCTCAATAATTTATTAACTTATTACAGTCTGTATGCGGGGACTTTGCTGCACAGTCATGTGGCTTACTATGGTTAAATTTATGTGGTTATCAGTGCGCGGGCTAAAATGTTTACGTTTAGCCTAGCACGCTTTATTACTACTTTTGATGCCTTGCCCATGTTGCATGTCCATGTTACTTCTGCTGTCTTTACAGTCAGGTTGTTAAACTTTAGTTTGCCTCTTACGTTATTAACTACTTATAAACTCCCTACGTTTGGTGCATTGCTCATGCTGCATGTCTAGGTTAATATTGCTGTCTTTGCAGACCGGTTGTTTAACTTTAGCTGCCTTTAAGTTATTATCTAGGGCGGCTTGGATGCGCTAGTTAAAGTCTACGGGACCTCGCCTCTTGTGTAAAGTTATTAAGTAAAGTCAGCTGGAATGTGCTGTTGCAGTCTTCTTCTTACTCACTTGTTGTTTAGTTATTTACAGGTAATAATTAACCATTATGTTACGCTGCCGATGTCCCAGCAGCCGCTGGCACAGCTGGTGGGGTTCCAGCTGAGTATGTCCTGTGGGGGGCCACCCCCACCCGATGATGTTCTGCCAGATGTGGCCCCAGACGACGATCCGGCAGCTGCCATGGGACACGACCCGCGGCTGATTCTGATGTTGCTGATGTGGTCCCTGCCGATGGTCTAGCGGCGGATGGGCCGGCTGATGGTGTTACAGCTGAACATGTCCCCTGGGGGCCGAACCCGGCGGCTGATGTGCCTCAGCCGATGCTACAGCAGGTGATGTCCTGGCGGATGTGTTCCCCCCCGATGGTCAAGCGGCCGAAGGCTCAGCTAGCGGCGTCCCAGCTGAGCATGCCCTTATAATCATTTATCAGGGCTGCAGTAAGTTTCAGCAATTGGTAAGTGTCATAGGTTCAGGATCCGTGTCGACGTCCCCTTTAAATTTATTACCTTACTTTACGCCTGGTATTTGCTGCACATTTATGTTGCTTACTACCGGTTACAGATGGGTGTTTAACATTTTGGGCTAAATGTTACATTTAGCCTACAAAAATTTCATACTACTTTGGATGTATTGCCCGTCATGCATGTTTGTTACTTTGCGGTGTTTACAATTTTGGTTGTTTAACTTCAGCTTGGCCTTAAGTCAGTAACTAAGGTCGGCAAGGATGTGCTAGTAGCGGTGATACGGGCCCTTGCCTCTTGTCCAAGATTTCCTGGCCCTGCATTTTGATCAGTTTCCCCAAAAATTTATATCAGTATTCTTCGGTTAGCTCTGGCTACATATGTAAGTGACTTACTACTATTTACATTTATGTTGTTAATTCAGCCCATTGCCTAGAAGCTACTACGTCAGGTCAGCTAGGATGTGCCAGCTGCTGTGTTACTGGGCTCACGCCTCTTGCTTCACGATCATCCAAACTACTGTTTTACTTTACAGATTTTACATTCACGGTCGTTAGCTTTCGCTTCTCGCCAGAAAAGTTATTAAGTAACGTCAGCCGGGATGTGCCAGTTGCAGTGGTGGTGGCGCTGACGCACCAGTTCCATGGTCGATTCCCGGCAGCCGATGTCCCGGCCGGTGGCGCTGCTGTCCTAGCTGCCGCTCCCTCAGCTGCCAATGTTCAAGCTGCTGATGACATGGCTCACGAAGCCCAGCTGCAGCGTTCCACCTGACGTTATCCCTACCAATTTCTCACTCCTTCCAGCCTTAGAGTAATTTATGGTATTCCCAGCTTCATGCCCAGTTCCCGTTATTCTCTACTGACAGTTATATTTACAGGCTTTTTGCCTAAAAATTGTCTTGCAGCCGGACTCCTACTTACCACTGAAGTCTTCCCTAGTGGCCAGTTGACGATATTTCCTATCTCCATCAGATGTTGATGCCCAGCCGCCGATGTACAGCCGCAGGTGTCCCAGCGGTGATGCTCCAGCTGTGATGTTCCGGGGCACGATTTTGCAGTTCACCATGCGGCAACGGACGTTAAGTTAATTCATTAATTGCGCAATTCAGTCTCTTGCTGCTTGCGTTATACACGCTAAGTTAATGTGGGTTAGGGTTAAGGTCTACCATCGCTGCTCGCTTCTAACTTATAAAACCCTTGCTCATCGTATTTGACTTAACTAGCCAGCTGTTAGGTTGGGCTAGTTAACGAGTTACAGGCCCATGCCTCTTGCTTCAGTTTCCCTGGGTTAGCATTTCCACCGGCCTACAGCAATTTGTTCTACCATGGTTCTAACCATGCTGCACGTTTTATTCTATTTTGCTGTACTTACAAGTGCGTTCGCTTAACTTTTGCTCTGCCATTATCGTTATAAGCAGAGTTAGTAGGATGCTCTAGTTGCAGTGTTGCGGGCCCTGTCTCCCGCTTACAATTTACTGGCCCTGCATGTATGTTTAGTTCCCTCTGAACTCTATTACTGTATATTCGTTAGCTCTTGCTTGTTTGTTAATAACTACTGGTTAATATGTCGTTCACCATTTATGCCCTAAATGTTACATTAGCCTACCTCAGTTTTTGTTATTAGTGTATTGCCATGTAGCATGTCGTTTATTTTGCTGTGTTTACAGTTGTCGTTTCACTTGCTTGCCTCTTAAATTAGTAAGTAAGCCAGCGAGGAGGCGTTTTTTACGCTTGGTCTTGCTGCACAATTATGTTACTCACCCGGTTACATTTGCGTTGTTTTACTC
>WNGS01111901.1:46540-74724 GCA_020271785.1 Procambarus virginalis | reverse complement strand
CAGCGTTCAGGAACCTGTGTAGGAATCATTCAGAATCTTGTACACCACATAGTAAGACCAATCCTGGAGTAGCAGCCCCAGCATGGAGCCCGTACCTTGTCAAGCACAAGACGAAGCTGGAAAAAGTACAAAGGTATGCCACTAGACTAGTCCCAGAACTAAGAGGCATGAGTTACGAGGAAAGGCTGCGGGAAATGCACCTTACGACACTGGAAGACAGAAGAGTAAGGGGAGATATGATCACAACCTACAAAATCCTCAGAGAATCGACCGGGTAGACAAGGACAAACTATCAACACTGGGGGGACGCGAACAATGGGACACAGGTGGAAACTGAGTACCCACATGAGCCACAGAGACGTTAGAAGGAACTTTTTCAGTGTCAGAGTAGTTAACGGATGGAATGCATTAGGCAGTGATGTGGTGGAGGCTGACTCCATACACAGTTTCAAGTGTAGATATGATAGAGCCCAGTAGGCTCAGGAATCTGTACACCAGTTGATTGACAGTTGAGAGGCGGGACCAAAGAGCCAAAGCTCAACCCCCGCAAGCACAAATAGGTGAGTACAAATAGGTGAGTACACACACACACACACACACACACACACACACACACACACACACACACACACACACACACACACACACACACGCACGCACGCACGCACGCACGCACGCACGCACGCACGCACGCACGCACACACACACACACACACACACACACACCACACACACACACACACACACACACACACACACCACACACACACACACACACACACACACACAGAGTTACGTTGGGAGGTGAGACCTCCGATGGCGTGAAGTCACCAGTGGAGTCCCACAGGGCTCTGTACTCGGTCCTATCTGTTTCTGATATATGTAAATGATCTCCCGGAGGGTATTGATTCATTTCTCTCAATGTTTGCGGACGATGCCAAAATTATGAGAAGGATTAAAACAGAAGAAGACTGTTTGAGGCTTCATGAAGACCTAGACAAGCTGAAGGAATGGTTGAACAAATGGTTGTTAGAGTTTAACCCAACCAAATGTAATGTAATGAAGATAGGTGTAGGAATCAGGAGGCCAGATACAAGGTACCATCTGGGAGAGGAAATTCTTCATGAGTCAGAGAAAGAAAAAGACTTTGGGGTTGATATCACGCCAGACCTGTCTCCTGCAGCACAAATCAAGAGGATAACATCAGCGGCATATGGCAGGCTGGCCAACATACGAACGGCATTCAGAAACTTGTGTAAAGAATCATTCAGAACTTTGTATACCACATATGTCAGGCCAATCCTGGAGTATGCAGCCCCAGCATGGAGTCCATATCTAGTGAAGGATAAGACTAAACTGGAAAAGGTTCAAAGGTTTGCCACCAGACTAGTACCAGAGCTGAGAGGTATGAGCTACGAGGAGAGATTACGGGAATTAAACCTCACTTCGCTGGAAGACAGAAGAGTTAGGGGGGACATGATCTCCACATTCAAGATTCTGAAGGGAATTGATAGGGTAGATAAAGACAGGCTTTTTAACACAAGGGGCACACGCACAAGGGGTCACAGGTGGAAACTGAGTGCCCAATTGAGCCACAGAGATATTAGAAAGAACTTTTTAGTGTCAGAGTGGTTGACAAATGGAATGCATTAGGAAGTGATGTGGTGGAGGCTGACTCCATACACAGTTTCAAGTGTAGATATGATAGAGCCAATAGGCTCAGGAATATGTACACCTGTTGATTGACGGTTGAGAGGCGGGGCCAAAGAGCCAGAGCTCAACCCTCGCAAACACAACTAGGTGAGTACAACTAGGTGAGTATAGACACACACCACACACACACACACGCACGCACGCACGCGTGCACGCACGCACGCACAAACACACACGCACACACACAACACCACACACACACACACACACCACACACACACACACACACACACACACACACACACACACACACACACACACACACACACACACACACCCACCCCAGTTGGTTGACAGTTAAGAGGCGGGACCAAAGAGCCAAAGATCAACCCCCGCAAGCACAAATAGGTGAGTACAAATAAGTGAGTACACACACAGAAATCTTGGGTCGGCCTTGATAGGGAGCAGACGTGTAGGGTTATCTTGAGGTTATCTTGAGATGATTTCGGGGCTTTTTTAGTGTCCCCACGGCCCGGTCCTCGACCAGGCCTCCACCCCCAGGAAGCAGCCCGTGACAGCTGACTAACATCCAGGTACCTATTTTACTGGTAGGTAACAGGGGCATAGGGTGAAAGAAACTCTGCCCATTGTTTCTCGCCGGCGCATGGGATCGAACCCAAGACCACCCGCGTGCTGTCCGCTCGGCCGACCGGCTCCCTAGGGTCAGCGGTCCGCGTATACCGAGGGAACAATAGGGTCAAGGGAGCGGGTGTACTGTGCAGTGAGAATCGGGACAGTGTAAATTGAACAGTGGCATTGCAATGCAACACATTGATCACATCTCGTGGTGAATAATCTTAGTGAATTTAGAGAAGATAGCTAGTGAAGATCGACTTTTTGAGGCAGCATCAGTCGCATCAGCCGTGACCCACGTGGAAACCTGAAGATCTCACAGGATTACCGACGACCCGCCGTGTATTCACCTAGAGTGCTTGTGGGGGGCTGGCTGGTAAGTGTCTCTCATCAGTCTCCAACAGGGTGCAAGGTTTATATAATATCATATCATAGACACTATTGCATTCCATTCAATAATACAATCGTAAGTGGTAGACAGGTAACAGGGACAGCAACTGTGAGCTCACTGGGAACCCAGATAAGCCGCTAATTCCCCCGCCATAATCTGAAGACAACACCTCACCCACCTCCTCTTAACCCCCATCTCACTCTCCTAAAACACCCCCTCCCCACCACCACCACTCTCACTCTCCCCTACCACTGACTACACACACACACACACACATGCACACACACACTTTTTTTGATACCTTTTGATATCTTTTTTTGATACCCAACATGCCAGGTCACTATCCAGGGTTAAGAGAGATGGGCCTTGTGCACGAAGTTCGGTGCACTGTGCACTGCAATGAGCTATTCTAGTCAGCTGTGGGAGAATCTTGAGAGATATACTCTCACACTCATCATCAAGTTCAAGCTGATGATAGCCCTTGTTTTGTCTGGTCGTGATGGTTAAGCGGATTAAGGCGTCCCTGTACATACCAGTTGCATTGCTCCTGGCAGTATGGGTTCGAGTCACTTCTGGGGTGTGAGTTTTCAGTTAGTTATATATATATATATATATATATATATATATATATATATATATATATATATATATATATATATATATATATATATATATATATATATATATATATATATATATATATATATATATATATATATATATATATATATATATATATATATATATATATATATATATATATATATATATATATATATATATATATATATATATATATATATATGCAATTGACGATCACTAAACACTGATCATTTGTATGCGGAAAAACCACAAAGAATTGGAGAAGAGAGATGAACGTTTCGGCTTGTTAATGCCGTTGTCAACATCAAACTGAATGAGGACAAGAGAGAGAGAGGATACAGGCCAGCACCTAGACCTGACCAACCCATCCCTAGGAAAGGATTACCAGAAACAGGAAAGCTCAAAGAGGATTAAGCGGTCAGAGAATTAAGGAAAAGCCTCATGAACACACAATAAATGAATATACAATTGTAATGAGACATTGTATGCCTCAATTTCAGAGTTTTTTGACTTCCTCTGTGTTTCCGATTGACATCTGCCTTCTTGCTTAGTTTCCTCTCGGTCGAAACTGGTTGTTATTGTCCCATTAAAATCACTATATTGAGGTGCTTGTGGCTCAGTTGGTAGAGCTGTGCAACCCGTCCTCACTATGTTCAATCCATCCAGCGGTCGATCCCACAGACGCATTCATCAATTGAAAGCAATTGAAATTCCTGTTTTAGGAAGAGTCATGGTCAGTGTGTGGGGTCACCCGCTGGGGGTCACGACGGTCCTCAGGTCGACCCTAAGGATCCATATTTTTTGCTGGGAAGACGGGACACCACGAGCGTAGCTCTCATCCTGTAACTACACTTAGGTAATTACACTTAGGTAATTACACACACATACGTCCAGTCAGGCTAGAAGTGATTAACACCTTTCGTGGAAAGGGGATAAAACCTCACTCATAATCCACCCCTCTCTCTTACCCCTTCTCTTACCCCCTCTCTTACCTGCCATAATCTGCAGACAGATTACTAATTCTTGCTCTCTCTCTCTCTCTCTTGACAAGGGCAAAATGGCAGGTGGACGCAACAGGGACACAGGGAACAGCCAGTGACCAAACGAAGGACATGTTAACCCAAGTTCTGGAAGAATTCAGGAAGGAGATGAGGATTACAATTAACAACCAGCAAAGTGAGCTGACATCAGCAAGGGAGGAGATCAAATCCCTCACAGAGAAAAATATAGAGAACGAGCATCAGATTATCATCCAAAGGGAAGGTGGGAATGTTACATTGGAAGGAAATGCCTCTGTACCTGAAACATTTGCGGACAAACTGAAAAAGAGCTCAGAAGCAATGGACACAGTGAGGGAGGTAGCCATGCAAGCAGCCACCTCACAGTAAGCAGCAAGGTGCACCACTCAGCTGCTGGAGAGAAAAAGATCAGTGGTAGTTGTAGGCATCAAAGAACAGGAAGGATCCAACAGGCAAGAATGGAATAGCAAGGATAGAGAGGCAGTACAGGGGCTACTGAAGGGGTTACAGATGGAAGGGGCTGAACAAAACATTGAGAAGGTTTTCAGGTTGGGCTGGTACAACACGGACAGAAACCGACTTGTAAAGGTGGTGATTACAAGCGAAACCACGAAGGAGGATATTCTCGAAAGGAAGAGTCGTCTGCAGCATGTGGAGGGATACAAAAAAGTATTCCTGCAGAGGGACAGGACGAAGGAGGAGAGAGCCAGGGCAGCAGAGGCAAGGAGGAAGCGCAGGGAGAGAGGAGCAAACCAGGAAATCACAGCCCCCAACACAACAGTCCTAGAGACAAGAGGGGAACCCAAAACCAGCATCCCAGCAACACCAGAGGGGAGGGCAACACCACCACCCCCCTCTGCATAGAAACCCTCCCTTCCCCTCACCCTACCTGCCCCCACCCAACCCTCCCTCCCCCCACCCCATTCTGACCCTGTCACCCCTTCCCCATTCCCATCATGTCCCCCCTCCCACCTTTCCCCCCTGTCCCCCCTCCCCTTCATCCCATACCCTCCCTATCCCTCCTCCCCCCTCACCCGTATCCTCCATGTCCCCCTATCTCCTTAACCCACACCCTACCTGTCCCCCCTTCCCTGAAACCCCCACCCCAAAAATCCTCTGAGACCCTGCAAACCACCTCACAGATCTTCTCACCCACGGAACAGCTTCCCACACCAGCAGAATGCTCGCCAAGAAAGGGACAAGAAAATGAACAGAAGAAAGTGAGCTTCAAGGCAATGTACACTAACATAGATGGGATTACAAATAAAACAAGTGAACTCGGAGAATGGGCACTAGAAGAAAACCCAGACATAATAGCACTCACAGAAACAAAGCTAACGAAAACCATAACAAATGCAGTGTTTCCACAGGGCTACTATGTAGTGAGGAAAGAGAGAGAAGGGAGAGGAGGAGGTGGTGTAGCTTTGCTACTAAGAGAAGGTTGGAGTTTCGAAGAGATGGTAATTCAGAACTGTGAAGGTTTCAGTGACTACATATCAGGCACCATAGCAACTGGAGGACAGAAAATTATAGTAGTAGTCATATATAACCCCCCACCGAATGACAGAAGACCCAGACAGGAATATGATAGAAACAACTTGGCCACCATCAATATAATAGAGAGAGCAGCTTCTGTGGCTAGCAGGAACGGATCCAGACTACTAATCATGGGAGACTTCAACCATGGGAAGATAGATTGGGGGAACAGAGACCCACATGGAGGCCCAGACACATGGAGAGCTAAGCTGCTGGATGTGGCAACAAGAAACTTTCTAAGTCAACACGTCAAGGGACCGACAAGAATGAGAGGAGGGGATGAACCAGCCTTGCTTGATCTGATATTTACCCTAAATGAGTCGGATATAAGGGAAGTTAAGTTGGAAGCCCCCTTGGGAATGAGTGATCATAGTGTATTGAGCTTTGAGTACCTGGTTGAGCTAGGAATTATCACCCCCAAAAAAGAACTGGGAAACAAAGGGCTGGCGTACCGAAAGGGAAACTATGAGGAGATGAATAAATTCCTATGGGATATACATTGGGACACAGAACTCGGAACCAAGTCCGTACAAGACATGATGGACTATGTCACCCAAAAATGTCAGGAGGCTGTAAGCAGGTTTGTCCCAGCCCGACAGGAAAAAACAGAGAAGCAAAGGAAGAATCCGTGGTTTAATAGGGAATGTATGAAAGCAAAGGAGCTGAACAAAAGGGCATGGAGGAACTTCCGTAATAACAGAACACCAGAAAGTAGAGAGAGATACCAGAGAACCAGGAACGAGTATGTTAGTGTGAGAAGAGCAGCTGAGAAAAGGTATGAAAATGATATAGCTAATAAAGCCAAGACCGAACCAAAGCTACTACACAGTCACATCAGGAGGAAGACAACAGTGAAGGAACAGGTGATGAAACTTAGGGTGGGCGAGGACAGGTACACAGAGAATGACAAAGAGGTGTGTGAAGAACTCAACAAAAGGTTCCAGGAGGTCTTTACAATAGAACAGGGAGAAGTCACGGCGCTAGGAGAGGTGGCAGCAAATCAGGTGACCTTGGAAAGGTTCGAAATTACAAGAGATGAGGTCAAGAAGCACCTATTGGAGCTGGATGTGAGAAAAGCTGTTGGGCCGGATGGAATCAAGTTTGTACAAGGGACTTGTACGGACTTGATTCCATCCAGCATCAATTTCTTTCAATACCCATGATTTCCATGGGTATTGAAAGAGTGTGCAGGAGCACTTTACTTGCCACTCTCCATAGAGTATAGTAGGTCACTGGAAACGGAAGACCAACCAGAAATATGGAAGATTGCTAATGTAGTACCAATATTTAAAAAGGGTAACAGACAAGAGGCACTGAACTACAGGCCAGTGTCCTTAACTTGTATACCATGCAAGGTGATGGAGAAGATTGTGAGAAAAAACCTAGTAACACATCTGGAGAGAAGAGACTTCGTGACAACCCATCAACATGGGTTCAGGGAGGGTAAATCTTGCCTTACAGGCTTGATAGAATTCTACGATCAGGTGACAAAGATTAAGCAAGAAAGAGAAGGATGGGCGGACTGCATTTTTTTGGACTGTCGGAAAGCCTTTGACACAGTACCCCATAAAAGGTTGATGCATAAGCTGGAGAAACAGGCAGGAGTAACTGGTAGGGCGCTCCAGTGGATAAGGGAGTACCTAAGCAATAGGAAGCAGAGAGTTACAGTGAGGGGTGAGACCTCAGAATGGCGTGAAGTCACCAGTGGAGTCCCACAGGGCTCTGTACTTGGACCTATCCTGTTTCTGATATACGTAAATGATCTCCCAGAGGGTATAGACTCATTCCTCTCAATGTTTGCTGACGACGCCAAAATTATGAGAAGGATTAAGACAGAGGAGGACAGCTTGAGGCTTCAAGAAGACCTGGACAAGCTGCAGGAATGGTCGAACAAATGGCTGTTAGAGTTTAACCCAAGCAAATGTAATGTAATGAAGATAGGGGTAGGAAGCAGGAGACCAGATACAAGGTATCATTTGGGAGATGAAATACTTCAAGAGTCAGAGAGAGAGAAAGACCTGGGGGTTGATATCACGCCAGACCTGTCCCCTGAAGCTCATATCAAGAGGATAACATCAGCAGCATATGCCAGGTTGGCTAACATAAGAACGGCCTTTAGAAACTTGTGTAAGGAATCTTTCAGAACATTATATACCACATATGTCAGACCAATCCTGGAGTATGCGGCTCCAGCATGGAGTCCATATCTAGTCAAGCATAAGACTAAACTGGAAAAGGTTCAAAGGTTTGCCACCAGACTAGTACCCGAGCTGAGAGGTATGAGCTACGAGGAGAGACTGCGGGAATTAAACCTCACTTCGTTGGAAGACAGAAGAGTTAGGGGGGACATGATCACCACATTCAAGATTCTCAAGGGAATTGATAGGGTAGATAAAGACAGGCTATTTAACACAAGGGGCACACGCACTAGGGGACACAAGTGGAAACTGAGTGCCCAAATGAGCCACAGAGATATTAGAAAGAACTTTTTTAGCGTCAGAGTGGTTGAGAAACGGAATGCATTAGGAAGTGATGTGGTGGAGGCTGACTCCATACACAGTTTCAAGTGTAGATATGATAGAGCCCAATAGGCTCAGGAATCTGTACACCTGTTGATTGACGGTTGAGAGGCGGGACCAGAGAGCCAGAGCTCAACCCCAGCAAACACAACTAGGTGAGTACACTGGGGTTAGTGTAGACTAACATACGCTAGGGAAAAGAAAAGGATCAAGCAGGATGGTAAGAAAACAGAACACAGGTGGAGGAGAGGAACGGGACGAGTCATACATGGAGATGACTGTTGGTGCATGGAGGGAAATCAACGAGGAACTGAAAACATGAGAGGACTCATAAATAAACTGCAGAATGAACTAAAGGCAGCGCACGTGGAGATAACAAACCTAAAAACAGGATCTCCTCAGACTGTGGCCCAGGGGACCAACCCCCAGGTACCAGGAGATGCAGCAATGGCAGGGACCCCTACAATGGATGCCACCTTTGATGAAATGATGAAGAGCCCAGAAGCAATGTCCACAGTCATGGAAGTTGTAATGAAAGCAGTAACCTGAGAGGAGGCAGCTAGATGCACGAGCCAGTTACTGGAAAGGAAAAGAGCTGTAGTAGTGACCGGTGATACGGAACAAGAGGGTTCCACAAGGGAAGAATGGAGGTCTAAGGACAAAGCTGCAGTGGCTTGGATACTAAAGGAGATAGGCCTGGAAGGGGCTGAAACAGAAATAGAAAAGTTTTTCCGGATTGGCCAGTACAACAAAGACAAATACCAGTTGATCAAGGTAGTGCTCAAAAACGAGTGCATCAAAGAGGACATACTAGCAAAAAAGAAAACTGAAATATGTAACGAATTACAGACAGGTATTCCTTCAGAGGGACATAACCAGGACAGAGGTAATACAAGCAGCAGATGCTAGGAAAAGGCGCAGGAGGGAAGGAAGCCAGGGAACCTCAACCCCCAACCCAGCAATCCCAGTGGGAAGTGTGGAACCCCAACCCAGCACCTCGGGAACCCCAGAGAGGACTGCAACATCCCAACTCACCACCCAATAGGTGGGGAGTACCACCATTCCACTCAATTCCACCCCTCTCCCTACCCCGAGTACCCCCTTCCTTCCCACCCCTGGTCTTCCTCCTGTCCCAAGCCGGCCCAGACAAGAACTAAGTCCTCCATCCCCCACCCCAGTTCTAAGCTATCCTCCCCCTTCCCGTCCTTCCCCCCCCCTCCCACCCCCACCTCCCTCAGAACCCCTGGTAACTACCCACAGGAGGATGAGTCTACCCAAGCAGCAATGCCTATGGAACAGCTTCCTGCTCTAGTGGGGAGGGTGGGTGAAAATGGACATAGGAAAGTGAGCTTCAAGGTAATGTACTCAAACATTGATGGGATTACCAACAAAGCAAGTAAACTGGCAGAAAGGGCGCAGGAAGAAAACCCAGATGTAATAGGACTCACAGAAACAAAATTATCAGGAGTCATAACAAATGCTGTGTTTCCAAAAGACTTTTATATAGTAAGGAAAGAGGGAGACAAGAGAGGAGGAGGAGTGACTGCTGATAAGGAAGGACTGGAACTTTGAAGAGATGGAAATTCCGGGCTGCAACGGATTCAGAGATTACATAACAGGAACTATGACAATGGGTGAACCTAAGATAATAGTGGCAGTCATTTACAACCCTCCATTAAATGACAGAAGACCCAGACAAGCGTTCGACAGAAACAACATGGCTACCATTAACATAATAGAGAGAGCAGCTTCAGTTGCTTGTGCAAGTGCAAGTGCAGGAATGGATCCAGACTCTTAATCATGAGCGATTTCAACCCTGGAAAGATAGACTGTGAGAATGGGGACCCACATGGAGGTGAAGACACATGGAGATCTAAACTTTTGGAAGTGAGTACAAGGAACTTTCTGAGCCAACATGTCAAGGGGCCCACAAGAATGAGAAGAAATGACGAACCAGCTAGACTCGACCTGATTTTCACCTTAAATGACTCAGAAGTAAGGGAAGTCAAATATGAAGCCCCCATAGGAATGAATGACCACAGTTTATTGATATTTGAGTATCTGGTAGAAGTAGGGATAACCTATCCAAGGATGGGATTGGAAGGAAAAAGACTAAATTACCGAAGAGAAAAATATGACGAGATGAGGAACTTCCTAATTGGAATACCATGGGAAACAGAACTTAGAGAAAAGACTGTACAGGATATGATGAATTATGTCACTTAGAAGTGTCAGGAGGCTGCAGACAGGTTTATCCCAGTCCAAAAAGTGAAAAATGAAAAGCAACAGAAGAATCCGTGGTTCAACCAAGAACGTGCGGCAGCAAAGCAATTGAGTAAAAAAACATGACGAAACTTCAGGAACAACAGAACACCAGAGAGTAGGGAGAGATAGCAGAGGGCCAGAAATGAGTACATCAGAGTGAGGAGAGAAGCAGAGAGGCAGTACGAAAATGACATCGCGAGTAAAGCTAAGACCCAACCAAAACTGCTCCACAGCCACATCAGGAGGAAAACAGCAGTGCAGGAACAAGTGATGAAACTGAGAAAAGGGGAGAACAGATACACAGAGAATGACAAAGAGGTGTGTGAAGAACTCAATAGGAGATTCCAGGAGGTCTTCACAATAGAACAAAAGAGAGGTCCCTGCACTATATGAGGAGGCAAACCGAACAACCTTGGAGGAAATTTACCTCAACAGTGATGAGGTCAAAAGGAATCTGTTGGAGCTGAATGTGTCAAAGGCTGTTGGGCCTGACAGAATCTCACCATGGATTCTAAAAGAAGGTGCAGAAGCATTAAGTGTGCCACTCTCTATGGTGTATAACAGGTCACTGGAAACGGGGGAACTTCCAGAAAGCTGAAAGACAGCTAATGTAGTCCCAGTTTACAAAAAGGGTGACAGGCAAGAAGCACTGAACTACAGGCCAGTTTCCCTAACTTGTATACCATGCAAGGTGATGGAGAAGATTGTGAGGAAAAGGCTCGTAGAGCATCAGGAGGGAAACAGCTTTGTAACACACCACCAGCATGGGTTCAGAGATGGTAAATCGTGCCTCACAGGCCTAATAGAATTCTATGACCAAGGAACACAAATTAGGCAGTAAATAAAAGGGTAGGCAGACTGCATTTTCTTGGACTGTCAGAAAGCCTTTGACACAGTACCTCACAAAGGCTGTTACAAAAGTTGGAGCAGCAGGCAGGAGTAAAAGGTAAGGTGCTCCAGTGGATAAGGGAGTATCTAAGTAATAGGAAACAGTGAGTAACGGTGAGGGGAGAGGCATCAGAAAGGCGAGATGTCACTAGCGGGGTTCCACAGGGCTCTGTACTCGGACCCATCCTGTTTCTAGTATATGTAAACGACCTTCCAGAAGGTATAGACTCATTCCTCTCACTGTTTGCTGATGACGCAAAAATTATGAGAAGAATCAAAACAGGTGAAGATAGACAGAGACTACAGGACGACCTGAATATACTGGAGGAATGGTCTAGAAAATGGCTGCTAAAGTTCAACTCAGGAAACTGTAAAGTAATGAAATTAGGCGAAGGGAGCAGAAGGCTGAACACAAGGTACCATCTGGGAGGTGAAATCCTACAAGAGTCAAATAAACATAAAGATCTGGGGGTCGATATCACACCGAACCTGTCCCCAGAGGCCCATATCAAAAGGATATCATCAGCGGCTTATGCTAGACTGGCCAATATAAGAACTGCCTGTGGAAACTTGTGTACGGAATCGTTCAGGACCCCTGTATACCACTTATTTACAGGCTGTTACAAAAGTTGGAGCAGCAGGCAGGAGTAAAAGGTAAGGTGCTCCAGTGAATAAGGGAGTATCTAAGTAACAGGAAACAGCGAGTAACGGTGAGGGGGGAGGCATCAGAGTGGCAAGATGTCACCAGCGGGGTTCCACAGGGCTCTGTACTCGGACCCATCCTGTTTCTAGTATATGTGTTGGGGATTGAGTACTACAGATGTTGGAGGTAGCATGTTTGGAGCAGATGCTCTTTTGTTTATGATCTTGTTAATAACATTTCATGTACCTGATAATTGTTTTGTTGTTGTTACTGGCGGAGAATGTGGACGAAGATTGTTTCTCTGACCACAACCATAACAGTGGCGACGAGGATTAAACATCTGCCCGCAGAGAGCCTGGGTACGAGACGTGGTGTGAGGATCAAGAGAGAGCAGGGTACGTCGTGTGGACGAGTGGACGCTTCGCATACAACAGTGAAGTGTGCTACCACCGTGGCCATGTCTACGCCGCTCATATCAATCGAGCCGTTAAATACTGCCAAGATCTCGTTGGACCTGTGGCTCAGCCTGCTGGGAGCAAACTTTCAGTACAGGGAGATTAAGGAAGATGCCAACAAGAAAGCGGTACTCTTAGTTTCACTGGGCTCTGAAGCATATAGTGTTCTCGGAAATTTGTGTGCACCTGAGCCACCGCACACGAAGACCTATGTAGACCTGATTGCTCTGCTTAAACGTCAGTATGTGGTGAAACCATCATATCACAGGAGTTTGATGGATTTCCAGAAGAGGACGAAAAAGCAGCAGGAATCCGTACAGGATTTATTTGCGGAATTGAAGGCTTTCGCTAACCACTGCAACTTCGGAGCACAGTTGGACGGCAGGGTTAGGGACCAGCTGTTCATGCCAGTGGAAAAGGAGAATTATTTCCCTAACTTGGTGGCAGAAAATTTGGATCTACAATCGATTACTTCATGGACAGTGCTCGAGAAGATATTGAACTTGGAAAGGGTTTTTGGAAGTAAGACTTCTATTCAGGAAATTATGGTCGTACAGGGCCAGACCACATGTAAACACGGTGGATACAATCACATAAGTAGCAAGTGCAAGTTTCGTGCATATATATATGCAACTTTTGTAACAAGGAGGGACACTTGCAGAGAGTGTGTAGGGAATATCTGAACAGGAACAGCAAGGCCTGGGAGAGGAGACGACCAGGGAATGCAGGAAGAAGAGGTAGTGGTACTGTGGTCAAGACAGTAGAGGAAGGTAAACCGTCTGAAGAAGCTGCAGGTGAGGAAAACCGACTATATTCGGTGAAAGAAAAGGTATGTTCAGTGAAGTCATAAGTGGTGAATTTTGTAATTAATGGGAAGTTAGTTCCCTTGGAACTGGACACTGGTGCTGCAGTGTCAACATTGTCTAGAGATTGGGCAGATACCTTGCAATTGAATATAAAACCAGGTAAAAAATCATTAAGTGCTTATGATAATGTACCGATTAAGGTCTATGACAAGGTGTCGGCAAAAGTAGGTTGTAATGGAAAAGAAATTGTCCAGGATTTTTATGTAGTGGATTCACATAATCCTAGCCTATGTGGTAACGATCTCATGGAAAAAGTGGGAATTTTCTTGGCGGGCCTAGATGAATTGTCGATAGTTAAAACAATTAAAAGTGCCGAACAATGCTAGATAAATATTCAGTGGAGGCAGATAAGCCAATTAATAGCATGGTGGCAAAAATTCACCTGAAAAGTGGGGCTTCACCTAAATTTTTCAAGGCAAGAACAGTGCCGTTTCATTACAAGCAATTGGTAGAATCAGCCCTGGAAAAGCATGTGGCAGAAAGCATCTTAGAGCCAATTACACATAGTGAGTGGGCAGCCTCAATTGTACCAGTGTTGAAGGCAGATCGGAAATCCTTGAGAATCTGTGCAGACTTCAAGGAGCTGAACAACCGCATACACTGTGAGGAGTACCCTTTACCTAATATAGATGAGTTGTTATCAGTGGTCTAAAAGGGGGCAATTTTTTCTAAGATTGACCTGAAAGATGCTTACTTGCAAATTCCTGTAGAGGAGGAGAGCCAGAAATTGTTAGTGATTAATACCCACAAGGGGTTATTTAAGTATTAAGACTTCCTTTTGGACTCTCCTCATCTCCAGCAATTTTTCAGAGATTCATGTCCCAGTTGTTAGTTAACATTGAAGGTGTGGATAGTTTTTAGATGACATTATTGTATGTGGAGAGAATGAGGAAGTGCATGATGCTAGATTAGAACAAGTTTTGAATCTTTTGCAAAAGCACAATGTGAAGATTAATAAGGGAAAAAACAACGTTGAAGACCAAGGCCATTGAATACCTGGGGTACCATATTTCAGGTAAGGACTTTACTCCTTCTCACAAAAAATATAGCGGCTATAATAGGTGCCCCAGCCCCAACATCAGTTGGGGAAGTACACACTTTTTTTGGGATGGTTACATATTTTTGTAAGTTCGTGAAGAACTTTTCAACAAAATTAGCACCCTTGTATGAACTGTTGAAAAAAGGGGCTAAATTTAAGTGGGCAGCAAGAGAGGAAAATGCATACCTTGAGGTGCTTCTGGGGCTTAGCGTCCCCGCGAACCGGTCGTCGACCAGGCCTCCTGGTCCTGCATTCAGGAATATTAAGCAGGAATTTATAAATTCTCCAGTGCTCACTAATTTTACAGGTAGACTCTCGTTAAAACTGGAGGTAGATGCTTGCCCAGTAGGAATGGGTTGTGTATTATTACAGGAAGTAGATGGTCAGGATAAAGTAGTATATTTTGCTAGCAAGAAATTATCTCCTGTGGAACAGAATTATTCTCAGTTAGATAAAGAAGTCTTAGCTTTGGTATATGCTGTATAAAAAACTGAGGTATTTTCTTCTGGGGAGGAAATTTCTTGCTAGAACAGACCATAAACCCCTGCTAGGATTGTTTGGCAGAGGTAAGCAGATTCCAGTTAATGCAATGCTATAATTCAAAGATGGGCATTACTACTCTCGCAGTTTGAGTATGATTTAGAGTTTAAGCCAGGCAAGGATAATGTAGTAGCTGATGCATTAACAAGATCATAAACAAAAGAGCATCTGCTCCAAACATGCTACCTCCAACATCTGTAGTACTCAATCCCCAACATTCCTTCCCTTTTAAATAAACTCTATCCCTACAGGTTAAGTCTATCAGGCGGTTGTATGACTCTTCCTGATTTTCTCTACTGGGAGTCCTGACCTGTTACTTCTGGGAAACATTCTTCTGAATTACTCCTCGTAGAGTCCATAGGGTTAACTGTATCCCCATTACCCTCTGCTGCCCCTTGTTCTGCCTCCCGGTCCCCTGCAGGTGCTGCTACCCCTTCATTATTAGGATGGGTATCACTAGTTGCCCCACCCCCACCTGAAGGGTCTTCAAAATTCCCTGTGAACCTTGGCATGAGCTGATCTGCATGCCTTTTCCAATTTATGTTCCCAAAATTCTGCACTTGTACAGTAAAGTTCCTGCGGCCCAAGACTTCCCTAATTTTCCCTTCCACCCAGGGCTTTCCACTTCCAAAATTCCTCACATATACTGCATCCCCCTCATTAAACAACAATTCCTCTCCCTGAGCCAATTGACTGGCCAAGCTAGTTACCGATTTCTCTTTATCGGGATCTGTCTTTACTGTTTCCATGCACACTTTAAAGTGCCTATTAAACAGTAATTCAGAAGGAGATTTACCAGTAGTAGAATGAACAGTTTTCCTTTGATTATATAAAAATCTATAAAGCCTTGTATTAATAATACCTTCCGTAAACCGCTTTAACCCTTCTTTCAAGGATCTCACTGCTCTCTCTGCTAGACCATTTGAAGAAGGATTATAGGGAGCAGGTGTTACATGTTTAATACCATTTTTTCGAAAAAAAATCCTCCATTTCCACAGAAACAAAATAAGGAGCATTGTCTGAGACAATTATGTCTGGCAATCCAAAATTACAAAATGTTTTCCTTAGTAATTCACGAGTAACAGATGATGTGGTGGAATTACACACATGCACATCCAGAAATTTGGTGTATGAATCCACCACCACTAGGTAATATTTGTTATCCATAGGTCCCGCATAATCTACATGAAGTCTAGACCAGGGTTTTGCAGTGCATGGCCAAGAAAGTACTGGGGCCTGGGGTTTCTGATAATTCTTAAAGAAAATATGACATTTTTTTGTTACCTCAGCAATATCCTGGTCTATTTTTTGCCCACCAAACCCAACTTCTAGCTTCTGCTTTCATAGCATTTATACCATTATGGCCAACATGCAGCTGTTCCAAAATCTTACATCTCAGTTCCCCAGGCACCACCACTCTATTCCTATACAGGAGTACATCCTGGTGAATACTAAGGTCAGCCTTCACTGCAGCATACTCTGATAATAATAAATTATCATTCCAACCATATTTGACATATTTCATCAACAGACTTAATTTGGGATCTCTATCAGTTGCCTTCCTAATAGTCTGGAATGAAATATCCTCAAAAGACATAGATTCCACCAGGTTAACATACTCCACTGGAATACAGGAATTTAATTCTTCTGTCACAGGCAATCTACTTAATAATATTTCATGTACCTGATAATTGTTTTGTTGTTGTTACTGGCGGAGAATAAAACCATGTGGACGAAGATTGTTTCTCTGACCACAACCATAACAATAGGTAAACGACCTTCCAGAGGGTATAGACTCATTCCTCTCACTGTTTGCTGATGACGCCAAAATTATGAGAAGAATCAAAACAGATGAAGATAGACAGAGACTACAGGACGACCTGAAGGAATGGTCTAGAAAATGGCTGCTAAAGTTCAACTCAGGAAAGTGTAAAGTAATGAAATTAGGCGAAGGGAGCAGAAGGCTGAACACAAGGTACCATCTGGGAGGTGAAATCCTACACGAGTCAAATAGACATAAAGATCTGGGGGATCGATATCACACCGAACCTGTCCCCAGAGGCCCATATCAAAAGGATATCATCAGCGGCATATGCTAGACTGGCCAATATAAGAACTGCCTTTAGAAACTTGTGTACGGAATCGTTCAGGACCCTGTATACCACTTATTTAAGACCAATCCTGGAGTATGCAGCTCCAGCCTGCAGTCCATACCTAGTTAAACACAAGACGAAGTTAGAGAAGATTCAGAGGTTTGCCACCGGACTGGTCCCGGAACTGAGAGGAATGAGTTACGAAGTAAGGCTAAGGGAGCTGAACCTCACAGCCCTGGAAAACAGAAGAGTAAGGGGAGACATGATAACCACCTACAAAATTCTCAAGGGGGTGGAATTGACAAGGGTGGACAAAGACGAACTCTTCAGCACGGGAGGGACACGAACAAGGGGACACAGGTGGAAACTTAGTACCCAGATGAGCCACAGAGACGTTAGAAAGAATTTTTTAAGTGTCAGGGTAGTTAACAAATGGAATGCATTAGGTAGTATTGTGGTGGAAGCAGACTCTATACACAGTTTCAAATGTAGATATGAGAGAGCCCAATAGGCTCAGGAACCTGTACACCAGTTGATTGACAGTTGAGAGGCGGGACCAAAGAGCCAGAGCTACACCCCCGCGAACACAACTAGGTGAGTACACCCATAGTTGCTTCAACAACCAGTGGTTGCCTCCACACACAGTGGTTGCCTCAGCGCCCAGTGGTTGCCTCCACATGCAGTGGTTGCCTCCGCCCTCAATGGTTGCCTCCACACCCATTGGTTGCCTCCACACCCAGTGGTTGCCTCCACACCCAGATACTGCCTCCACACCCAGTTACTGCCGCCACACGTAATGGACGCCTCAACATCCAATGGTTGCCTCCGCGCCAAGAGGTTGCATCCACACCCATAGTTGCCTCCACACCCAGTGGTTACCTCCAGACCCAGTGGTTGCCTCCACACCCAGTGGTTGCCTCAACACCCAGTGGTTGCCTCCACACCCAGTGGTTGCCTCAACACCCAGTGGTTGCCTCCACACCCAGTGGTTGCCTCCACATCCAGTGGTTGCCTCCAAACAAAGTGGTTGCCTCCACACCCAGTGGTTGCCTCCACACAAATAGTTGCCTCGACACCCAGTGGTTGCCTCCACACCCAGTGGTTGCCTGCAAACCCAATGGTTGCCTCCACACCCAGTGGTTGCATCCACACCCAGATGTTGGCCCCACACCCAGTGGTTGCCTCCACACCAGTGGTTGCCTGCAAACCCAATGGTTCCCTCCACACCCAGTGGTTGCATCCACACCTAATAATTGCCTCCAAGCCCAGTGGTTGCCTCCACACCCAGTGGTTGCCTCCAATTTCCTGACCAACAGAACCCAATGTGTAATAGTCAAGAAAATAAAATCCAGCCCATCAACCGTTAAGAGCTCAGTCCCCCAGGGTACTGTGCTTGCCCCAGTACTTTTTCTCATCCTCATATCGGACATAGACAAGAACACAACCTATAGCACTGTATTCATCCTTTGCAGATGACACCAGGATCTTCATGAGAGTAGGCAACATAGAGGACACAGCAAACCTCCAGTCAGATGTAGATCAGGTCTTTCTATGGGCTACAGAAAATAATATGGTGTTTAACGAAGATAAGTTCCAGCTCATGCGCTATGGAAAAAATGAAAATATAAAAACAGAAACCACGTACAAAACTCAGGCAAATCATAACATAGCACGAAAAGGCAATGTAAAGGATTTGGGTGTGCTCATGTCGGAAGACCTTACGAGATGCTATACCGATGATGATACTTTTCAAAACGCTGGTGCTCTCTAGAGTGGAGTACTGCTGCACAATGACAGCCCCTTTCAAAGCTTTTTTTTTTTTTTTTTTTTTTTTTTTTTTTTTTTTGAGATATATACAAGAGTTGTTACATTCTTGTACAGCCACTAGTACGCGTAGCGTTTCGGGCAGGTCCCTGGAGTACGATCCCCGCCGCGAAGAATCGTTTTTTCATCCAAGTACACATTTTACTGTTGCGTTAAACAGAGGCTACAGTTAAGGAATTGCGCCCAGTAAATCCTCCCCGGCCAGGATACGAACCCATGACATAGCGCTCGCGGAACGCCAGGCGAGTGTCTTACCACTACACCACGGAGACTGTAAAGCTGGAGAAATTGCTGACCTGGAGAGCGTGCAGAGATCCTTTACTGCTAGAATCCACTCGGTAAACATCTAAACTATTGTGACCGACTAAAGAGCCTAAATCTGTACTCCCTTGAGCGCAGGCGGGAGAGATACATAATAATTTACACATGGAAAATATTAGAGGGGCTGGTCCCAAACCTGCACACAGAAATAACATCACATGCGACCAGAAGACATGGCAGGATGTGCAGAATACCCCCGTTGAAAAACAGAGGTGCAACTGGTACCCTGAGAGAGAACTCCATCAACATCAGGGGCCCGAGACTGTTCAACACGCTCCCGCTACACATAAGGGGCATAACTGGCAAACCCCTCACAGTGTTCAAGAGAGAACTTGATAAGCACCTCCAAAGGATACCTGATCAATCAGGCTGTGACTCGTACGTCAGGCTGCGAGCAGCCGCGTCCAACAGCCTGGTTGATCAATCCAGCAACCAAGGAGGCCTGGTCGATGACCGGGCCGCGGGGACGCTAAGCCCCGGAAGCACCTCAAGATATACTCAAGGTAGGTATACACCTAATAATTGCCTCCAAGCCCAGTGGTTGCCTCAACACCCTGTGGTTGCCCCCACACCCTGTGGTTGCCTCCACACCCAGTTACTGCCTCCACATCCAGTTACTGTCCCTACACTTAGTGGATGCTTCCACACCCAGTGGTTGCCTCCACACCCAGTGGTTTTCTCCGCACGTAATGATTGCTTCTACACCCAGTGGTTGCCTCCACGCCCAGTTATTGCCTCTACACCCAGTTACTGCTCCTACACTTAATGGATGCCTCCACACACAGTGGTTGCCTCCAAACCCCATGGTTGCCCCACACCCAGTGGTTTCATGCACACCCAGTTATTGCCTCCAGACCCAGTGGTTGCCTCCACACCCAGTTGTTGCCTCCATACCCAGCTGTTGCCTACACACCCAGTTACTGTCCCCACACCCAGTGGTTGCCTCCACACCCTGTGGTTGCCTCAATACCCGGTGGTTGCTTCCACACCCTGTGGGTGCCTCCACACTAGTGGGGACCTCCACACACAGTGGTTGCCTCCACTCCCAGTGGTTGCCTCAAAAACTAGTGGTTGCCTCCACACTCAGTGGTTGCCGCAACACCTAGTTATTGCCCCTAAACCCAGTAGTTGCCTCCACACCCAGTGCTTGCCTCCACACCCAGTGGTTGCCGCCACACCCAGTGGTTGCCTCCACACCCAGTGGTTGTCACCACACCCAGTGGTTGTCTCCACACACAATTTTTGCCTCCACACCCAGTGGTTGTCTCCACACCCAGTGGTTGTCTCCACACCCAGTGGTTGCCTCCACACACAGTGGTTGCCTCCACACCCAGTGGTTGCCTCCACACCCAGTGATTGCCTCCACACCCAGTGGTTGCCTCCACACCCAGTGGTTGCCTCCTCACGCAATGGGTGCCTCCACACCCATTGGTTGCTTCAACAACCAGAGGTTGCCGACAAACCCAGTGGTTGCCTCAACAACATTTGGTTGCCTACACACCCATTGGGTGTCTCCACACCCTGTGTTTAGGCAACCACTGGGTGTGGAGGCAACCACTGGTTGTGGAGGCAACCACAGGTTGATGAGGCAATCACTAGGAGTGGAGGCAACTTCTGAGAGTGGAGACAACCACTGTGTCTGGAGGCAACCACTTGGTGTGGAGGAAACCAATGGGTGTGGAGGCAACCACTGGGTGTAAGGGCAGTAAGTGGGTGCGGAGGCAACCACTGAGTGTGGAGGCTAGCACCGGGTGTAGAGGCAACCATTGGGTGTTGGAGCAGTAACTGAGTGTGGAGGCATCCAATGGGTGTTAAGGCAACCACTGGTTGTGGAGGCATCCAATGGGTGTGAAGGCTACTACTGGTTGTTGAGGCAACTACAGGTGTGGTGGCAACCACTGGGTGTGGAGGCAACCACTGGGTGTGGTGGCAACCACTGGGTGTGGAGGCAACCACTTGGTGTGGAGGCAATCAATGGGTGTGGAATCAACCACTAGGTTTAGAGGAAGTAACTGGGTGTGCCTGCAACCACTGGGTGTGGGGGCAACCACTGGGTGTGGAGGCAACTACTTGGTGTGGATGCAACCACTGGGTGTGGATGCAGCCACTGGGTGTTGGGCAACCACTGGGTGTGGATGCAACCACAGAGTGTGGCGGCAACCGCTGTGTGTGGTTATCTTGAGGTTTTCTTGAGATGATTTCGGGGCTTTAGTGTCCCCGCGGCCCGGTCCTCGACCAGGCCTCCTCCCCCAGGAAGCAGCCCGTGACAGCTGACTAACTCCCAGGTACCTATTTTACTGCTAGGTAACAGGGGCATAGGGTGAAAGAAACTCTGCCCATTGTTTCTCGCCGGCGCCTGGGATCGAACCCAAGACCACAGGATGACAAGTCCTGCGTGTTGTCCGCTCGGCCGACCGGCTCCCTTGGTGTGGAGGCAACCACTGGGTGTGGAGGCAACCACTGGTTGTGGAGGCAACCACTGGGAGTGGAGGCAACCACTGGGTGTGGAGGCAACCACTGGGTGTGGCGGCAACCACTGGGTGTGGAGGCAACCACTGGGTGTGGAGGCAACCACTGGGTGTGGAGGCAACCACTGGGTGTGGAGGCAACCACTGGTTGTGGCGGCAACCACTGAGTGTGGAGGCAACCACTGGGTGTGAAGGCAAGCACTGGGTGTGGAGGCAACCACTGGGTGTGGACGCAACGCAACCACTGGGAGTGGCGGCAACCACTGAGTGTGGTGGGAACCACTGGGTGTGGAGGCAACCACTGGGTGTGGACGCAACCACTGGGTGTGGACGCAACCACTGGGTGTGGAGGCAACCACTGGATGTGGCGGCAACCACTGGGTGTGGCGGCAACCACTGGGTATGGAAGCAACCACTAGGAGTGGAGGCAACCGCTGGGTGTGGAGGCAACCACTGGGCGTGGCGGCAACCACTGGGTGTGGCGGCAACCACTGGATGTGATGGCAACCACTGGGTATGGAAGCAACCACTAGGAGTGGAGGCAACCGCTGGGTGTGGAGGCAACCACTGGGCGTGGCGGCAACCACTGGGCGTGGCGGCAACCACTGGGTGTGGCGGCAACCACTGGATGTGATGGCAACCACTGAGTGTGGAGGTAACCACTGGGTGTGGAGGCAACCACTGGATGTGACGGCAACCACTGGGTGTGGCAGCAACCACTGGGAGTGGAGGCACCCACTGGGTGTGCAACCCGCTCTCACACAAGACAGCACATATGTGATTTATTGCTTATAGTCAATATTTTGCTTTTGCATTAGTACATATTCGCAGTTATATTTTTTTTCAAGACCGAAGCTCTTCACGTACCAGTTTACGTCTCACAGTTCCCATCCATCGCCGTAGACAGCAGAATAATCGTGATTGGTTCAATTATATAGAAAATTGAAGTTTTCAGGTCCCACCCGAGGTTGTGAAATTTACCTACTATTGCCCATGCTCTTAGAATATTACAGATCAGCCACATTCAATTGAAGGCTCACAGGTTTGTTTTGAGAAATATTAGTTGTTGTAATTAAATATGTTAAGCACTGTAATTTACTATATAAAATAAAAGAGCTTCACCAATTAATATTATATTCACTAGTTTGTGCTTTAAAAATCTTTAAAGATTGTATTATAGGAACATCAACCGAAAACGATGTTACGTTGGAATGTCTGAGGGGTAAACTACTGCAAACAGGATGGTATTATGTACACTACCTACTGTAGGATGGGTATACGGTCCATTACCACCTGTTAGGTGAGTAAGGGGTCCATACCACTTGTAGGATGGGTCTGAGCTTCGAGTTACTTGTGGGGTGTGAGTTTTCAGTTGTATATATGCCTGGAGACCGTTCAGGCTTGTTCGCATTTGTGTTCCTCACGTGTGCCCCAAAGAATGAGGTGAGTTGACAAAATACAATGCCCAAGAATACCATCAGAATGCCGGCGTGGGGATGGGGAATTAGCCTCTGCTACCATCCTCTTTTGTCCAGTCGTGATGGTTAAGGGATCCTGTACATCAGTTGCAGTGTGCTTCTGGCAGTATGGGTTCGAGTCACTTCTAAGGGTGTGAGTTTTCAGTTGCATATATGCCTGGAGACCATTCAGGCTTGTTCGCATATATATTTATATATATATATATATATATATATATATATATATATATATATATATATATATATATATATATATATATATATATATATATATGTCGTACCTAGTAGCCAGAACGCACTTCTCAGCCTACTATGCAAGGCCCGATTTGCCTAATTCCCAAAGTCTCCAAAGTCTCCAAAGGAATTTGTTGACTTACTGTGGGGAACACGGGCCATAGGGATATGAGCCTCGTTGGATGTAGAATCACTGTTTACCAACGTACCTGTGGATGAAACAATCGGGATGATAGCGGACAGAGTGTACCGTGATCCGGCCTGTACTCCTCTTGACATACCAGAAAACATTCTAAGGAAACTACTCCAAGCTTGTACTAAAGAGGCACCCTTCTTGAGCCCTGATGGGCACATGTATAAGCAAGTAGATGGGGTCACCATGGGTTCTCCCCTAGGTGTCCTGTTTGCGAACTTCTACATGGGTACCATCGAGAAAAAAGTCTTAGTCGACATGAACTTGAAACCGGCCATATACTGCAGGTATGTTGACGACATTTTTACACAGGTACCTGATGTCAGATATCTGCAGGAGCTGAAGGAGGCATTTGAGCAGAATTCTGTGTTGCATTTCACTTACGAGATGGAGAAGGATGGGAAGCTGCCCTTTCTAGATGTAACAGTCATGGAATGGAACGGAGGTTTCCACACTGCAGTCTACACTAAGGAAACAAACATAGGAATGTGCCTAAATGCCAACAGTGACTACCCAGACAGGTACAAGAGGAGTGTTGTTAACGCTTATGTCGACCGTGCTCTCAGCCACAGCTCAGAATGGAAGCAAGTCGACGAAGAACTCTGTAGGGTAAGGCAGGTCCTAGTCAACAACGGCTTCTCCAATGGTTTCGTTGAAGACGTCATAAGAAGGAAAGTGAAACGCCATGCAACCTCTGAAGAGACAACTAATACAACACCTATACCCCTATTAGACTATTTTACAGGAACTTCTTTTCACAGCTCATAAAACGGAGGAAAGGATCCTGAAAGATATTGTTAATAGAAACGTTATCCCTACAGACAAAAATCAGAAGATACAACTGACGATTTACTATAAAACCAAGAAAACGGCCAGCCTACTCATGAAAAACTCTCCAGACACAGAGCAGAACGCTCTAAAAGAGACCAATGTCGTCTATGCCTTCAAATGCCCTCTTGGGGACTGTAAGCCTCAAAAAACTCAGTATATAGGCAAGACAACAACATCTCTTTCCAGGCGTTTAACGGTGCATAAGCAACAGGGCTCTATTAAGGAACATATAATCTCTTCCCACAACCAAACCATCACCAGAGAAATCTTAGCAAACAACACAGAAATCATCGATAGATACAGCGACAGCAGGCGGCTTGACATCTGCGAGGCACTACACATCAAGAAGTCAACACCAGCAATCAACAGCCAATTAATGCACAACTATATTCTACCCACTTCAAGACTCCGCTCCAATATAGAAACATCAAGAAAAATGGGCCAATAGGCCCTCTGCAGTTACTTCCATCCTCCCTTTAGCTTATACCCCGTTCTATACCCCCGTCCTATACCCCGTTCTATACCACGTTCTGCTTGTGTTGAAAATTCGTTTCACCTCATCTAATACTATTGTAACATGTCACCTCACACAAATGCAGGTATGAAAAATCGAAGATGTTTCAGCTCTATTCAGTTATAGTTGTGTGTGTGTGTGTGTAAAGTACAGTCTTTGAAAATGTAATAAGTTATACGAAACGCGCTCAAGTGTCGCGTCAGACTAGAAATAAAAATGAATTTTGGAGAATTGATTTTCATTTACCATCAACAGTGAAAAGAAACATAAGAAAGATCGAGAAAATTCGTGTTAGAATTATTAATCTTACTTTTTCGGTCATATTTTAATATTATATATATATTTATATATATATATATAGTATATATATATATATATATATATATATATATATATATATATATATATATATATATATATATATATATTATGCTCGATATAGTAGCCATAACGCACTTCTCAGCCTACTATGCAAGGCCCGATTTGCCTAATAAGCCAAAACTATATATATATATATATATCTATATATATATATATATATAAATATATATATATATAATATATATATTATATATATATATATATCTATATACAGGCCAATAGCTGTGGGCAATCTCTCCGGCGTCTCGTCGCAAAGGCAGCTGCAAGAACAGTTAGTGATGCAGCGGCCAACATGCTGAAGCCAAACAGCTTGGGTTTGGCATTCCACAAGGGTGTGAGGCGGCAGCCCATGCAGCTCGACCCTTCATCGCCAACATCACAGACGAAAAGGCCCTTATCAAGCTAGATTTCAAAAATGCCTTCAATTTGGTGCGGAGGGATGCTGTACTCCGTGCGGTTCATAGTCATTTCCTTCCCCTCTACCCTTTCGTACATTCATGCTACAGTATGGATCTTAAGCTACTTTTTGGCGAACATGAAATTGACTCGCGGGAAGGCGTCCAACAGGGTGACCCCCTTGCTCCTCTCCTTTTCTGCTTAGTCATCAAACAAGTCACAGAGGTCCTGTCCAGCGAGCTTAACATCTGGTTCTTGGATGATGGTACCCTAGCTGGTTCCCAAGACTCCCTCCTGGAGGACATCAGAAAATCCAGGAGCAGGTGCAGTTTTAGGCCTCACCCTGAACCCTTCTAAATGTGAAATAATATGTTCCAACCAGGGCATCGTAGAGAGAATAGAGGTCTTCTGCCAAACATCCAAAAACTAAACCTAAGACAGCACACTCCTAGGAGCTCCCCTGGGGTTGAAAGCCATCGATGAGGTCCTTGATAAGAAAATCGCCGACCTTAAGGGATGGATGGGAGGATTGAGGATATTGATGCTCATGATGCACTCTACCTCATCACCAGATGTCTGTCCCTCCCCAGGTTAACCTACTTTCTGAGGTGTTCACCATCTACAGTAGCCAAAAACTAAGTGAGTATGACCGGTTACTGAATCAATGCTAGAAAAAGCCCTTAACCTCTCTCTAGATGACCTGCAGTGGAAACAAGCCTCTCTTCCGTAAGACTTGGGGGCCTCGGAGTTCGAACAGCAAATCGCTGTTCCAGCCTTCCTGTCCTCCTTATCAGCATCCGACGACCTAGTGAAGGAAATTCTACCTGCCCACTTACATCAGCTGGCAGGTGTACATGATCCCAATCTGTGCCACAGAGTGGGCCTCTCGTGCATCACCTCAACCACCATCCCCAAAAGCCCACAGGCAATCCAGCTGGGATGGCCCCATTGTAGACAAAGTTGCTGCAGAGTGCCTGGATGCTGCATCAACACAGCACGACATTGCTTGCCTCACAGCAGTAGCAGCCCCACATGCAGGGGATTTCCTGTTAGCAACCTCAATGTCGGCAACTGGCACGCGTCTCACACTCACACCACACCCCTCCGAATTGCTGTGGCCCTCCGCCTTGCTGCCCCAATCCACACCAGATATAGGTGTATTTGCGGCGAGGTGGTGGCTGACGGTACGGCCACCATGGCCTACTCTGCCAAAGTACAGGAGGATGGCACTCGAGGCACAGTGAAGTTAACGACATCATCAAGAGGAGCCTCGCCACAGCTGGATGCCCAGCTGAGAGAGAGCCTCGTTACCTAACGCCCCGAAACTCTGATGCTCTTATTGGTCGCCCGGATGGTATCACAGTGAACCCCTGGAAGAATGGCAAGCAGTTGGTATGGGACTACACGTGCGTATGAACCCTGGCTAACACCTACATTGACCTCGGTGTTGCACAACCAGGTGGTGCTGCCACCCACAGGGAAGCAGCCAAATCCCGTAACTGGATCACCACTACAATTTTATCCCCATTGCTTTCTGAGACCCTCGGCGCCTGGGTAAAAGTGCTACCAGTTTTTTGAAGGAACTGGGTTCTAGGCTCATTGAAACAACAAGGGACCCTAGAGCTGCAGCTTTCTTTTCCAGCGCCTCAGCGTGGCGATACAGAGGGGAAATGCGCACTGCATCCAGGGTTCCTGCCCGCCATCTGAGGAGCGGGAGGAACTCGACAACTTATGATAACCATCTTTGTAACCTATATGTAACTCTTTTTTGTAACAAAGTTCAAATAAAGCAAATATATATGTGTACATACAAAAGAATGGGGGTGGTAGCTGCCTCGTGTGGGCGAATGGGCCTTCTGCAGTTACCTTTGTTCTTAGTTCTTAACAACATATATGAATGAAGATAATTGCAAGAAGTTGGATATGGCCCTTCGAGCAGCTCCTATTTATTATGCCTCACAAATCTCACAGTCATATATATATATAAGTAATAGTATTATATCATATATATATATATATTTGATATAAAATGAAATATAAATATATATATATAGTATATATATATTAATATATATAATATATATCATATATATATATATGTTATTTCATATAAGGCAAATAGGACACTCGGAGTTATTAATCGCAGCGTAGTAGTAACAAGACACCTGGGTTAGTTTGCTCAACTATAACCTTGGGCTCTAGTTAGGCCGCATTGTAGAATTATGTCAGTTTCACATATATAGTATAGTATATATATATATATAATATATATTATAGTAATATATATATATATATATATATATATATAAGATATATAGGAGGTTATATATATATATATAGTATATATATCATATATTATATATATATATATATATATATATATATCTAATATTTTTCTCCT
>WNGS01111901.1:21012-26012 GCA_020271785.1 Procambarus virginalis | reverse complement strand
ACACCCAGTGGATGCCTTCACAACTAGTGGTTGCCTTAACACCCATTGGTTGCCTCCACACCCAGTGGTTGCCGCCACACCCAGTTAATGACTACTAACATAATGGATGCCTCCACACCCAGTGGTTGCCTCCACACCCAGTGGATGCCTTCACAACTAGTGGTTGCCTTAACACCCATTGGTTGCCTCCACACTCGCTTACTGACCCAACACCCAGTGGTTGGCTCCATACCCAGTGGTTGCCTCCACATCCATTGGTTGCTGCCACACCCAGTTAATGGCTACTCACATAGTGGATGCCTCCACACCCAGTGGTTACCTACACAACCATTGGTTGCCTTAACACCCATTGGTTGCCTACACACTCAGTTACTGCCCTCACACCCATAGTTGCCTCAACAGCCAGTGGTTGACTCCACACCCAGTGGTTGCTTCCACACCCAGTTACTGCCCACTAATGCAGTGGTTGCCTCCACACCCAGTGGTTTCTTAACACCCAGTTACTGCCCACTAACCCAGTGGTTGCCTCCACACCCAGTGGTTTCCTCCACACCCAGTTACTGCCCACTAATGCAGTGGTTGCCTCCACATCCATTGGATGCAGCCAATACCTGTATTTGCCTCCACACCCAGTGGTTTCATCCAAACCCAGTGGTTGCCTGAAAAATCAGTGGTTGCATCAACACCCAGTGGTTGCCTCCAAATCCAGTGGTTATCTCTTCACCAATTTCCTGCCTCCAGACCCAGTGGTTGCCTCCATACCTAAATATTGCCGCCACACGCAGTGGTTGCCTAAACACCCAGTGGTTGCCTCTTCTCCCAGTGGTTGCCTCTTTTCCCAGTGGTTGCCTCCACACACAGTGGTTGCCTCCACACACAGTGGTTGCCTCCACACCCAGTGGTTTCATCCACTCCCAGTGGTTGCCGCCACAAACACTTATTGCTCCCACACCCAGTGGTTGCCTCCACACCCAGTGGTTGCCGCCACAAACACTTATTGCTCCCACACCCAGTGGTTGCCTCCACACCCAGTGGTTGCCTCCACACCCAGTGGTTGCCTCCACACCCAGTGGTTGCCTCCACACCCAGTGGTTGCCTCCAAACCCAGTGGTTGCCGCCACACCCAGTGGTTGCCTCCACACCCAGTGGTTGCCGCCACGCCCAGTGGTTGCCTCCACACCCAGTGGTTGCCTCCACACCCAGTGGTTGCCTTCACACCCAGTGGTTACCTCCAGATCCAGTGGCTGCCTCCACACTTAGAGGTTGCCTCCACACCCAGTGGTTGCCTACACACCCAGTGGTTGCCTTCACACCCAGGGGTTGCCTCCACATTTAGATGTTGCCTCCACATTTAGATGTTGCCTCCACACCCATTGATTCAATCCCCACCCAGTTGCTCCCTCCACACCCAGTGGTTGCCTCAACACCCTGTGGTTGCCTCCAGTCCCAGAGGTTGCCTCTATTCCCAGTGGTTGCAACAACTGGGCGCCACACCCATTTACTTGTCCCCCACTTATTGGATGACTCCACACCCAGTGGTTGCCTCCACTCCCAGACGTTGCCTCAACAGCCAGTGGTTGACTCCACACCCAGTGGTTGCTTCCACACCCAGTGGTTGCCGGCTCACCTAGTGGTTGCCTCCAGATCCAGTGGTTTCCTCCACACCCAGTTACTGCCCACTAATGCAGTGGTTGCCTCCACATCCAGTGGTTGCAGCCAACACCTGCATTTGCCTCCACACCCAGTGGTTTCATCCACACCCAGTGGTTGCCTGAAAAATCAGTGGTTGCATCAACACCCAGTGGTTGCCTCCACATCCAGTGGTTACCTCTACACCAAGTTGCTGCCTCCACACCCAATGGGTGCCTTCCACACCTAAATATTGCCGCCACACGCAGTGGTTGCCTCCACACCCAGTGGTTGCCTCTTCTCCCAGTGGTTGCCTCCACACCCAGTGGTTGCCTCCACACCCAGTGGTTGCCTCCACACCCAGTGGTTGCTTCTGCTCACAGTGGTTGCCTCCACACCCAGTGGTTGCCTCCACACCCAGTGGTGGCCTCCACACCCAGTGGTTGCCTTCTAACCCTGTGATTACCTCCAGATCCAGTGGTTGCCTCCTCACTTAGAGGTTTCATCCACACCCAGTGGTTACCCCCACACCCAGTGGTTTCCTCCACTCCTAGTGGTTGCCGCCACACCCAGTGATTGCCGCCACAACCACTTTTTGCCCCCACACCCAGTGGTTGCCTCCACACCCAGTGGTTGCCGCCACGCCCAGTGGTTGCCTCCACACCCAGTGGTTGCCTCCACACCCAGTGGTTGCCTCCACACCCAGTGGTTGCCTCCACACCCAGTCGTTGCCTCCACACCCAGTGGTTGCGTCAACACCCAGTGGTTGCCTCCATACCCAATTACTTCCCCAACATCCAGTGGTTGACTCTACACCCAATGGTTGCCGCCACATCCAGTGGTTGCCTTCATTCCCAGTGATTGCCTCCAAACTCAGTGGTTACCTCCACACCCAGTCGTTGCCTCAACACCCAGTGGTTGCCTCCACACCCAGCGGTTGACTCCAATCCAAGTGGTTGCCTCCACACGCAGTGATTGCCTCCACACGCAGTGGTTGCCTCCACACCCAGTGGTTGCCTCAACACCCAGGGGTTGCCTCCACACCCAGCGGTTGCCTCCAATCCAAGTGGTTGCCTCCACACGCAGTGGTTGCCTCCACACGCAGTGGTTGCCTCCACACCCAGCGGTTGCCTCCACACCCAGCGGTTGCCTCCAATCCAAGTGGTTGCCTCCACACGCAGTGGTTATCTCCACACGCAGTGGTTGCCTCCACACCCAGTGGTTGCCTTCACACCCAGTGGTTGCCTCAACACCCAGTGGTTGCCTCCACACCCAGCGGTTGCCTCCAATCCAAGTGGTTGCCTCCACACGCAGTGGTTGCCTCCACACGCAGTGGTTGCCTCCACACCCAGTGGTTGCCTCCACACCCAGTCCTTGCCTCTATATTCAGTGGTTGCTACCACACCCAGTTATTGCCCACACACACAGTGGTTGCCTCCACACCCAGTGGTTGCTGCCACACCCAGTGGTTGCTTCAGACCCCGTGGTTGCCTCCACACACAGTGGTTGCCTCCACACCCAATGGTTGCCGATACACACAGTGGTTGCCCCTCCACCCAGTGGTTGCCTCCACATCCAGTGGTTGCCTCCACATCCAGTGGTTGCCTCCACATCCAGTGGTTGCCTCCACATCCAGTGGTTGCCTCCACACCCAGTAGTTTCATCCACACCCAGTGGTTGCCTCCATCTCCAGTGGTTGCCTCTACATCAAGTTGCTGCCTCCACACCCAGTTGTTGCATCCACACCCAGGAGTTGTCTCCACATTTAGGTCACACACACACACACACACACACACACACACACACACACACACACACACACACACACACACACACACACACACACACACACACACACACACACACACACACACACACACACACACACACACACACACACACACACACCACACACACACACACACACACACATATAGATTATTGATAGAGCCCAATAGGCTCAGGAAACTGTACACCTGTTGATTGACGGTTGAGAGGCGGGACCAAAGAGCCAGAGCTCAACCCCCGCAAGCACAACTAGGTGAGTACAACTAGGTGAGTACACACACACACACAAACGTGCAGTCGGTCTAGAAAGGATTAAACCTTTCGTGGAAAGGGGATCAAGACCTCACTCATAATCACACCCCCCTCTTACCCCCATCTCACTAACCAATCACTCCCCCCCCTCCCTTTCCCACTCCCCACACTCTCTCTCTATCTCTCTCTCCTTCTTTCCCTCTCTCCCTCTCTCCTCTCCTCTCGCCCTCTCCTCTTTCGCTCTCCCCTGTTCTCCCTCCCCTCCCCTCTCTCGATCTCCTCCCTCGCTCTCCTTACCCTACCTCTCCTCCCAATCCTTCCTATCTCCTCTCCTCCCTCTCCTCCCCCTCCTGCCTCTTCTTCCTCTCTCCCTCCTTCCCTCCCCCCCTCTGCCCACTCTCACAAACACACACACACACACACACACACACATAGGTGAGTACATACTGTACCTATACTGTTTCTGATATGTAAATGATCTCCAGAGGGTATAGATTCGTTTCTCTCAATGTTTGCCGATGATGCAAATATTATGAGGGGGATTGAAACAGAGGATGATAGTAGGAGGCTACAAGATGACCTAGACAGACTGAGTGAATGGTCCAACAATGGCTGTTGAAGTTCACCCGAGAAAATGCAAAGTAATGAAACTAGGCGGTGGAAACAGGAGGCCAGACACGGGATACAGAATAGAAGATGAAGTACTTAATGAAACAGACAGAGAGAAAGATCTTGAGTTGAATCACACCAAACTGTCTCCTGAAGCCCACATAAAAGAATAACGTCTGCGGCATAGCGAGGCTGGATAACATCAGAACAGCGTTCAGGAACCTGTGTAAGGAATCATTCAGAATCTTGTACACCACATATGTAAGACCAATCCTGGGTATGCGGCCCCAGCATGGAGCCCGTACCTTGTCAAGCACAGACGAAGCTGGAAAAAGTCCTAAGGTATGCTACTAGACGAGTCCCAGAACTAAGAGGCATGAGTTATGAGAAAGGCTGCGGGAATGCACCCTTACGACACTGGAAGACAGAAGAGTCAGGGCGGACATGATCACAACCTACAAAATCCTCAGGGGAATCGACCGGGTAAACAAGGAAAAACTATTCAACACGAGCGGGACGCGAACAAGGGGGCCAGGTGGAAACTGAGTACCCACATGAGCCACAGGGACGTAAGAAGAACTTTTCAGTGTCAGAGTAGTTCGCGGATGGAATGCATTAGGCAGTGATGTGGTGGAGGCTGACTCCATACACAGTTTTAAATGTAGATATGATAGAGCCCAGTAGGCTCAGGAACCTGTACACCAGTTTATTGATTTGTTGAG
>WNGS01111901.1:4009-19209 GCA_020271785.1 Procambarus virginalis | reverse complement strand
TAGTTGTGCCTCCATACGCCATCTTCTTTGTTGCCCTCCATACCCAGTGGTTGCTTCCACACCCAGTGGTTTCAGATACACCCGGTTACTGCCCCCACACCCAGTGGTTACCGCCACACTCAGTTACTGCCCTTAAACCCAGTGGTTGCCTAAACACCCAGTGGTTGCTTCCACACCCAGTGGTTGCCACCACACTCACTGGTTCGCGCTACACCCAATGGATGCCACCACACCCAGTGGTTGCTTCCACACCCAGTGGTTGCTTCTACACTCAGTGGTGATTCGACACCCAGTTATTGCCCCCACACAAAATAATTGCCTCCAAACCCAGTGGTTGCCGCCACACCCAGGTATTGCCCCCACACCCAGTGGTTGCCTCCACCCTCAGTGGTTGCCTCCAATCTAAGTGGTTGCCTCCACACCCATTAATTGCTGCCACACCCAGTTAATGACCATTCACATAGTTGATGACTCCACACCCAGCGGTTGCCTCTACACCCAGTGGATGCCTACACAACCAGTGGGTGCCTTAACACCCATTGGTTGCCTCCAGACTTAGTTATAGCCCCAACACCAGTGGTTGCCTCTACAGCCAGTGGTTGCCTCCTCACCCAGTGGTTGCCTCAACACCCAGTGGTAGCCGCCACACCCAGTTGTTGCCTCCACACCCAGTGGTTGCCTCCACACCCAGTGGTTGCCTCTGCTCCCAGTGGTTGCCTCCACACCCAGTGGTTACCTCACACCCAGTGGTTGCCTCCACACTCAGTGGTTGCCCAACACCCAATTATGCCTCCACACCAGTGGTGGCCTCAACACCAGTGGTTGCCTCCACACCTTGTGGTTGCCGCCACACCCAGTGGTTGCCTCCACACCCAGTGGATGCCTCCACTCGCAGTGGTTGCCTCCACACCCAGTGGTTGCCTCCATACCCAGTGGTTGCCTCCACTCCCAGTGGTTGCCTCCGCTCCTGGTGGTTACCTCCACACCCAGTGGTTGTCTCACACCAGTGGTTGCCTCTACACTCAGTGGTTGCCGCCACACCAATTTAATGCCTCCATACCCAGTGGTTGCCTCCATACCCAGTGGTTGCCTCCACTCCCATTGGTTGCCTCCGCTCCCGGTGGTTGACTCCTCACCCTGTTGTTGCCGCCACACCAAGTGGTTGTCTTCACTCAAAGTGGTTGCCTCCACACCCAGTGGTTGCTTCCACTCCCAGTTGTTGCCTCCACCCAGTGGTTGCCGTCACACCCAGTTACTGCCCCTAAACCCAGTGGTTGCCTCCACACCCAATGGTTCTCGCCACACCCAGTGGTTGCCACCACACATAGTGGTTGCCTCCACACCCAGTGGTTGCCTCTACACTCAGTGGTTGCTTCCACACCCAGTTATTGCCCCCACACACATTAATTGCCTCCACACTCAGTGGTTGCCGCCCCACCCAGGTATTGCTTCCCACACCCAGTGGTTGCCTCCACACCCAGTGGTTGCCACCACACCCATTGGTTGCTTTAACACCCGTTCGTTGCCTCCACACCCAGTTATTGCCCCCACACACATTAATTGCCTCCACTCCCAGATGTTGCTGCCACACCCAGTGGTTGCCTCCACTCCCAGTGGTTGACTCTGCTCCCGGTGGTTGCCTCCACACCCACTAGTTGCCTCCACGAGCAGTGGTAGCCTCAACACCCAGTGGTTGCCTCCACACCCAGTGGTTGCCTCCATACCCAGTTACTGCCCCAACACCCAGTGGTTGCCTCTATTCCCAGAGGTTGCCTCCACACCCAGTGGTTGCCTCCACAACCTGTGGTTGCCTCAACACCTAGTGGGTGCCGCCACACCCATTTACTTGTCCCCCACTTATTGGATGACTCCACACCCAGTGGTTGCCTCCACACCCAGTGGTTGCCTCCACTCCCAGAGGTTGCCACAACAGCCAGTGGTTGCCTCCACTCAGTGGTTGCCTCAACACCCAGTTGCTCCCTCCACACCCAATTGTTGCCTTCACACTCAGTACTTGCCTCCACACCCAGTGGTTGCCTCTACTCCCAGTGGTTGCAACCACACCCAGTGGTTGACTTCACACCCAGTGGTTGCCACCACACTCAGTGGATGCCTCCACACCCAGTGGTTGCCTCCACACCCAGTGGTTGCCTCTACACCAAGTGGATGCCTCCACACCCAGTTGCTGCCTCCACACTCAGTGGATGCCTCCACAACTAGTGGTTGCCTTAACACCCATTGGTTGCTTACACACTCAGTTACTGCCCCAACACCCAGTGGTTTCCTCAATACCAGTCGTTACCTCCACAACCATTCGTTGCCGCCACACCCAGTTAATGCCCTCACACCCAGAGTTGCCTTAACAGCCAGTGGTTGACTCCACACCCAGTGGTTACTTCCACACCCTGTGGTTGCCGCCACACCTAGTGGTTGTCTCCAGACCCAGTGGTTTCCTCCACACCCTGTGGTTGCCTCTACATCCAGTGGTTGCCTCCACATCCATTGGTTGCCTCCACACCCAGTGGTTTCCTCCACAGTTACTTCCCACTAACCCAGTGGTTGCCTCCACACCCAGTGGTTTCCTCCACACCCAGTTACTTCCCACTAACCCAGTGGTTGCCTCCACACCCAGTGGTTTCCTCCACACCCAGTTACTTCCCACTAACCCAGTGGTTGCCTCCACACCCAGTGGTTGCCTCCACACCCAGTGGCTTCCTCCACACCCAGTTACTTCCCACTAACCCAGTGGTTGCCTCCACACCCAGTGGTTTCCTCCTCACCCAGTTACTTCCCACTAACCCAGTGGTTGCCTCACACCCAGTGGTTGCCTCCACACCCAGTGGTTTCCTCCACACCCAGTTACTTCCCACTAACCCAGTGGTTGCCTCCAGACCCAGTGGTTTCTTCCACACCCGGTGGTTGCCTCTACATCCAGTGGTTGCCTCCACATTCAGTGGTTGCCTCCACACCCAGTGGTTTCCTCCACACACAGTTACTGCCCCTACACCCAGTGGTTGCCTCCACATCCAGTGGTTGCCTCCACATCCAGTGGTTACAGCCAACACCTGTATTTGCCTCACACCCAGTTGTTTCATCCACACCCAGTGGTTGCCTGAAAAATCAGTGGCTGCATCAACACCCAGTGGTTGCCTCCACATCCAGTGGTTGCCTCTACAGCAAGTTGCTGCCTCCAAACCCAGTGGGTGCCTCCACACCCAGTTGTTGCCTTCACACCCAGTGGTTACTTCCAGATCCAGTGGTTGCCTCCACACTTTGAGGTGTCCTCCACACCCAGTGGTTGCCTCCACACCCAGTGGATGCCTCCACAATCAGTGGTTGCCTCCACACCTAAATGTTGCTGCCACACCCAGTGGTTTCCTTCACACCCAGTTACTGCCCCTACACCCAGTGGTTGCCTCCACATCCAGTGGTTGCAGCCAACACCTGTATTTGCCTCCACACCCAGTTGTTTCATCCACACCCAGTGGTTGCCTGAAAAATCAGTGGTTGCATCAACACCCAGTGGTTGCCTCCACATCCAGTGGTTACCTCTACACCAAGTTGCTGCCTCCACACCCAGTGGGTGCCTCCACACCTAAATATTGCCGCCACACGCAGTGGTTGCCTCCACACAAAGTGGTTGCCTCTTCTGCCAGTGGTTGCCTCCACACCCAGTGGTTGCCTTCACACCCAGTGGTTGCCTCTACTCACAGTGGTTGCCTCCACACCCAGTGCTTGCCTCCAAACCCTGTGGTTGCCTCAACACCTAGTGGGTGCCGCCACACCCATTTACTTGTCCCCAATTATTGGATGACTCCAAACCCAGTGGTTGCCTCCACACCCTGTGGTTGCCTCAACACCTAGTGGGTGCCGCCACACCCAATTACTTGTCCCCCACTTATTGGATGACTCCACACCCAGTGGTTGCCTTCACACCCAGTGGTTGCCTCCACTCCCAGAGGTTGCCTCCACACCCAGTGGTTGCCTCCACACACCCAGTGGTTGCCTTCACACTCAGTACTTGCCTCCACACCCATTGGTTGCCGCCACACCCAGTGGTTGCCTCAACACCCATTAGTTGCCGCCACACCCAGTGGTTGCCGCCACACCCAGTAAATGACTACTAACATAATGGATGCCTCCACACCCAGTTGTTGCCTCCACACCCAGTGGATGCCTTCACAACTAGTGGTTGCCTTAACACCCATTGGTTGCCTCCACACTCGCTTACTGATCCAACACCCAGTGTTTGGCTCCATACCCAGTGGTTGCCTCCACATCCATTGGTTGCTGCCACACCCAGTTAATGGCTACTCACATAGTGGATGCCTCCATACCCAGTGGTTACCTACACAACCATTGGTTGCCTTAACACCCATTGGTTGTCTACACACTCAGTTACTGCCCCTACACCCAGTGGTAGCCGCCACATCCAGTTACTGCCCTCACACCCATAGTTGCCTCAACAGCCAGTGGTTGACTCCACACCCAGTGGTTGCTTCCACACCCAGTGGTTGCCTCCAGATCCAGTGGTTTCTTAACACCCAGTTACTGCCCACTAACCCAGTGGTTGCCTCCACACCCAGTGGTTTCCTTCACACCCAGTTACTGCCCACTAATGCAGTGGGTGCCTCCACATCCATTGGTTGCAGCCAACACTTGTATTTGCCTCCACACCCAGTGGTTTCATCCAAACCCAGTGGTTGCCTGAAAAATCAGTGGTTGCATCAACACCCAGTGGTTGCCTCCACATCCAGTGGTTACCTCTACACCAAGTTGCTGCCTCCACACCCAGTGGGTGCCTCCACACCTAAATATTGCCGCCACACGCAGTGGTTGCCTCCACACCCAGTGGTTGCCTCTTCTCCCATTGGTTGCCTCCACACCCAGTGGTTGCCTCCACACCCAGTGGTTGCTTCTGCTCACAGTGGTTGCCTCCACACCCAGTGGTTGCCTCCATACCCTGTGGTTGCCTCCACACCCAGTGGTTGCCTCCGAACCCTGTGGTTGCCTCCACACCCAGTGGTAGCCTCCACATCCAGTGGTTGCCTCCATACCAAGTTGTTGCTTCCACACCCAGTGGTTGCCTCCACACCCAGTGGTTGCCTCCACACCCAGTGGTTGCCTCCACACCAGTGGTTGCCTCACACCCGTGGTTGCCTTCTAACCCTGTGGTTACCTCCAGATCCAGTGGTTGCCTCCTCACTTAGAGGTTTCATCCACACCCAGTGGTTGCCTCCACACCCAGTGGTTGCCGCCACGCCCAGTGGTTGCCTCCACACCCAGTGGTTGCCTCCACACCCAGTGGTTGCCTCCACACCCAGTGGTTGCCTCCACACCCAGTGGTGCCTCCACACCCAGTGGTTGCGTCAACACCCAGTGGTTGCCTCCATACCCAATTGCTTCCCCAACATCCAGTGGTTGACTCTACACCCAATGGTTGCCGCCACATCCAGTGGTTGTCTTCATTCCCAGTGATCGCCTCCAAACTCAGTTGTTGCCTCCACACCCAGTCGTTGCCTCAACACCCAGTAATTGCCTCCACACCCAGTGGTTGCCTCCAATCCAAGTGGTTGCCTCCACACGCAGTGATTGCCTCCACACGCAGTGGTTGCCTCCACACCCAGTGGTTGCCTCAACACCCAGTGGTTGCCTCCACACCCAGCGGTTGCCTCCAATCCAAGTGGTTGCCTCCACACGCAGTGGTTGCTTCCACACGCAGTGGTTGCCTCCACACCCAGTGGTTGCCTCCACACCCAGCGGTTGCCTCCAATCCAAGTGGTTGCCTCCACACGCAGTGGTTATCTCCATACCCAGTGGTGCCTTCACACCCAGTGGTTGCCTCAACACCCAGTGGTTGCCTCCACACCCAGCGGTTGCCTCCAATCCAAGTGGTTGCCTCCACACGCAGTGGTTGCCTCCACACGCAGTGGTTGCCTCCACACCCAGTGGTTGCCTCCACACCCAGTCCTTGCCTCTATACTCAGTGGTTGCTACCACACCCAGTTATTGCCCACACACACAGTGGTTGCCTCCACACCCAATGGTTGCCGATACACACAGTGGTTGCCTCCACACCCAGTGGTTGCCTCCACACCCAATTACTGCCCACTAACCCAGTGGTTGCCTCCACACCCAGTGGTTTCCTCCACACCCAGTTACTGCCNTACTACAGTCAAGCATGATTCAGGGACTGCAGTGAGATCAGTGACATTGTTCAGGTAACTGTCACTGATATATAACACTGAGGCCCTTGGAGTTCATTTTGATTAAATAATAAATGTATCAAAATCAGTCGTCAGATTTATTGGGGTTAAATTAGTTATTGATTCAGAGGATTGAATAGCCCATCATTAAAGCTAGTATGGTTCTGAGACTGCAGTGGGTTCAGTGACATTGGTCGCAGGGACTTGTAGCTGTTTAGGCTACTGTTCACTGATTTGCCACTGAGGCCTCATGAACTCATCTTCAGCTTTAAATAATGATATTAACATCAACCTCTGTTGCTATAGTCAGCCGTAATCTCCTTAGTATAATGCTACTGGAGAAATATAATCAGCTGACAAATTTAGATTTCTATTGGTATTGTTTATCTGCAGGCATAGGTCTACTCAGGCTTAATACTGGGCCTGAGAGTAATTTGCCTCCTGCAGAATTTAGCATGATTATGCCCTGATATTTAGTAGGGCTACCGATGAATCGATGGTAGTAGTCTGTCCCTACAAAGAGATCGAAGTCGGTGAGGTGATCAACTTAATATTATCTGCCAATTTTATTCCTCTATTTCTCAGGAATTTGGCTGTTGCTCTCAGACCTTGAACTTGTAGGTCTACTGGTATTTTGTTCACCACAATGGCTTGAACTTGACAGACGTACCTGCCTAAACGTACTGATGATTGTACCACCTGGTAGACTTGAGGTCCTGCATCTGTTACAAACCCTGAGATGTTGATTGTCGTCTGGGCTACAGGCTTTAATTGTAGTTCATCTGCCAACTTTTTAGTGACATGTTCTCTGGGATCCTTGGACAAACAACCCACGGGTATGGACCTTGGCCCTCTTATTCTGGATGGTAATTTTGGCAGTAGGCAAAGTTGCATTATCTTTAGACTTTGCCGATTGGACACTCTTTGTTTGTTGCACCTTGCAGTACTGTACTGTGGTGGGAATGCTATCTTCCACCTTGGGTCTTGAATACGTTAATTTCGTATGTTTGCACAGTGCTGCATGGTGCCTACCTCTTCTACACCTGTTGCAGGTGTTGAATTGGGTATCACAATAGTCTATGTTGTGTGACTTGAGACACCTTGAACATCTCCCTAATTCCTGGAGTCACTTAATACGAGTGTCTCTGGTTGGATAATCAGCACAACGGTATGTTGAATGTTTCTTTTTGCAGAACATACATGTCCCCCAGCCTATTGCACCTTTATGAAGGTACCGGTTTGGGTGAACTAGTAACAGTAGGCTTGAAGGATTCTGCTGCATTGCCAGATTTTCTGCAACTTGATGTGAGTGTAATTGACTGATGTTTATTTGGGGTAGTTGTTTTACCCTTTAATTGGCTCTTATTTTCTATTTCTGAAGGCTTGCATGAGGCTTTAACTTCCTCATTTGCTCGTCGTTCGTTTATGATGGAATGTAAACCTTCAGTGATGTCCTGTACTGTCAGGATGGTGTTGTGTTCTTGTGCGTATAATTCATCTAGTATATCGCTGGACAATTTTCGTTGAAGGACTACTTTGGTCATCCATTCACTAGTAGTTATACTTAAGACTGAATGTTCATAGTAGTGACTCAAACTCCATGCTGAAGGATTGTAATGAGTCAGCAGTCTGATCAGGTTGAGGTAAATCCAGCAATTGTAGTACTAGATGTACAGCAGTTTTCTCATTGCCAGCATTATCCCTAGGAAGCTGCACTGGGAAATTAGTGCTGTCGCTATTTTGATTTACATTTTCTACTACTGGTTCAGCTTCACCTCTAATTTCAGTTTGGAGGCATGTTAACTTAGTAGCCTCAGGTATTGGGTTTTCAGAATCCACAGAGACTGTGGATAAATTGTCTGAGAACTGCTTAATTTTTGGTGGTTAATATTAGGTAAAGCTGTAGTGGGTGAAGCTTTATCCTTGTTGATTAAAGGATCTAATCTGGCTTGACATTTATTCTCAAAAAGATCCAGATCATCCATAACATTATCTACTTTATTTGATGTACTTGCTATTTGTTTTGATTCAATTATCCTGTGTAAATGTTCCAACCTGGCTTGAGTTTCTTCTTCATATTGTGCTAGGTCAGACAGGAATGGTTCCACATCTTCAACTACTATGTCGTCGTCGTGGACCTGATTTTGGTAAGATTTCCTATTTGCTTTCAATATATGCAATTGGGTTTGAATCTGTAATAGTGGTATTTTCAACCGATGATAATTAATTACAGGCTCATATAACAACTATTCATATTGGTCGAGATCTCTTGTCAGTTGACGTTTACTTGCTACTAAAGCACGCTTTGCTTTCTGTGGATTAGTCATGGTGACTTGTTAATTAGATAGTACTGGCTCATAAATTGTGAGCAAGTACTGATGGTAGCCTAGGGTAAAAATCTGCTATCACTAGGCTAAAATCTTACCTCTTCTAGAGGTTAGCACTTAAAATTAATACACATTATATATATATAATCATACACACTAATGATTTGAGTAATAAACCAGTGTCACTGAAAGTACCTTTAGGTTAGCTCCTCAAAATCACCCTAGGATGGTATAGACACTAATTAATCACTCAAAGGTGTAATGATCATAAGTAAATAATTATATACACACAACTCAACTCGAGCTGGTAACAATTACACCCAAAATAGGGTCTGCACCATTCATTAATGGTGCTAGGTTGTTCAGTACAGTACAACTAGACTATGGTAATAAATGGGACTAGGATGAACAATAAATAGTTCAACTAGTCAATGGTAATATCCTACCCTGTTGTGGGTTTTCAATTGGTAAATATGTGAACACTAGTGCAATATATTAAATAATTCTAAATTTTGGAGAAATAATATACACAATTATTGATGATAGCCTCTATGAAACTTCTAATATTATCAAGAAGTATTAAATATTATTAGTGACCTCTCAAAATTAACTCCACAAAATTCATGGATAATCTCTCGCGAAATTAACACCACGAAATCCGTGAACAATCTCGCGAGGACACAGCCACTAATTTGGCTGGCTTTAATATAAGCGCTGTCATTTCACGGAATAATAACCCACCAAATCTGTGGGTGACCATGAAACCGCTGAATAGGCTGGAATGAGCTGAGAGGCTCGTGAACTCAACTCGCTCGAGGGAGGCTACGCCGCCGGTCTTTGATTGACTTTGTATAAATCACACTGCACTAGCATATTCAACGAATCCACTGGTTAACTGGTTCATCCGGTACAAAGATGACGAAATAATCTGTCATCCGGTTCGAAGATGGCCAATTAATGTGGGAACCGACCTGTGTGATTTATATTTAATTTATATGAATTTATATAGAATTTATATTTACGTTAATTTATATATTTCGATAGCAATTAGTATGATGTTAAGTGGACTGTATTTCTGCAATAATCTCACAAATCGATCCTTACACATTAGGGGGGTTTATATTAAATTTATATATATGCAGCCAATCAAACTACAGTATTAACTACATATATTGGTATACATTGAAGAGGTTCCTTATCTTATTATACAGCAGGCTTAGTCCATCAGGTATATCTACGATATAGACACCAAATTATCCTCATTTGAGGGCAGCTTCCTTCACCCAGTAACTGATGTATCAAGTCTTCCTTCCTCTGGGTGTGGAGGCAAACTTGTTCCTGTCAAAGGGCACTAGCTGTAATGCCAGAATCCTAATATATGACAGCTATATCAGAGAAAACACTGTATAATGAATCATAAGGACCAAGGCTTAATTACCTTTTTTGAGTCGATTATTCGTGTTCTCACCGATTCGCCCAATATCTACCTAACATTAATGGCCAAAAATTATTAGATAAACGGGTTTCGGAAAAACATTTCCCTTGTGGTTGATGACAGCGAATTGATGATGGCAGAACTTTGGTCTCCATAACACTTCGTCCAAGAGAATTTATAGGAACTAAATTTGTTCCACGACTCTGTGGTCTAACAACAATGGCTGACCACACCCTACTGACGCCTTGGCCCTTTGTCCAGATATCAGTAACTGATAGAAGGGTCACACTTACTTTATTTTGACACTGATAATTAAGTTAATTCAAATAAGATGTTTTTATGATGGTAAAAGTCCAAAGACTAATGTATTTAAGAATAATTCCAACACAAAAGCTGGTGAACTATAATAGTATGTGGCAATGAAATCCCGTTTTCTATTGACAGAAAATTCCACTACAAGCTACATTTTCTATGGGAAACTTGTATACAACGCAGCAGCAATATTATCTGCATGTTGAATTGATATTATTAAATGGTGTCGGATTTCCCGACATCCACACCCAGTGGTTGCCTTCACACCCACTGGTTGCCTCTACACCTACTGGTTGCCTCCACTCCCAGTGGTTGCCTCCACACCCAATGGTTGCCTCCACACCCAGTTACTGCCCCCACACATCGTGGATGCCTCCACACCCAGTAGTTGCCTACACACTCAGTGGTTCCAGCCACACCCAGTGTTTGCCTCCACACCCAGTGTTTGCCTCCACACCCAGTGGTTGCCGCAACACTCAGTGGTTGCCGCCACACCCAGTTACTGCCCCCAAACCCAGTGGTTGCCTCCATACCCAGTGGTTGTCTCCACGCCCAGTTGTTGTCTCCACACCCAAGGGTTGCCTCCCAACCCAGGTGCTGCCTCCATTACCAGTTGTTCAATCCACACCCATTTGTTGCCTCTCAATCCAGCTGTTGCCTCCACACCCGTTTTTTCCCTCCACACCCATTTATTGCCTCCAGACCCAGTTGTTGCCTCCACACCCAGTGGTTGCCGCCAAACCCAGTTAGTGCCCATAAAACCAGTGGTTCCCTCCACACCCATTGGTCGCCTCCACACTCAGTGTTTGCCTCTACACCCAGTGGTTGCATCCTCTCCCAGTGGTTGCCTCAACACCCAGTGGTTGCCTCCACACCCAGCGGTTGCCGCCACACACAGTGGTTGCCACTACACCCAGTGGTTGCGTCAACACCCAGTGGTTGCCTCCACACCCAATGGGTGAAGCAACACCCAGTGGTTGCCTCAACACCCAGTGGTTGCCTCAACACCCAGTGGTTACCGCCACACCCAGTGGTTGCCGCCACACCCATTGGTTGCTGCAACACGCAGTGGCTGCCTCCACACCCATTGCTTGCTGCCACACCCAATGGTTGCCTCCACAACCAGTGGTTGCCTCCACACCCAATGGTTGCCACCACACCCAGATACTGCCCCCACACATCGCGGAAGCCTCCACACCCAATGGGTGCCTCCAAACCCATTGGTAGCCGACACACCCAGTGGTTTCTCCCACGCCCAATTATTGCCTCCACACCCACTAGTTGCCTCTACACTTACTGGTTGCCTCCACACCCCGTGGTTGCCTCCACACCCCGTGGTTGCCTCCACACCCAGTGGTTGACTCCACACCCCGTGGTTGCCTCCACACCCAGTTACTGCCCCCACACATCGTCGATGCCTCCACACTCAGTGGTTCCAGCCACACCCAGAGTTTGCCTCAACTCCCAGTGGTTGCCTCCACACCCATTTGTTGCCTCTCCACCCAGTTGATGCCTCCACACTCATTACTTGCCTCCACACCCAGTGGTTGCCGCCACACCCAGTTACTGCCCATAAATTCAGTGGTTGCCTCCACACCTATTGGTTGCCTCCACACTAACTGTTTGCCTCCACACCCAGTGGTTGCCTCCACACCCAGTGGTTGCCGTTACACTCAGTGGTTGCCGCCACACCCAGTTACTGCCCCCAAACCCAGTGGTTGCCTCCACACTCAGTGGTTGCCGCAACACCCAGTGGTTGCTTCCACACACAGTGGATGCCGCCACACACAGTGGTTGCTTCCACATCCAGTGGTTGCCGCCACACCCAGTGGATGCCTCCACTCCCAGTTGTTGCCTCCTGGGGGGCCAAGTAGCCTGGTGGATAGCGTGCAGGATTCGTAATTCTGTGGCGCGGGTTCGATTCCCGCACCCGGCAGAAACAAATGGGCAAAGTTTCTTTCACCCTGAATGCCCCTGTTACCTAGCAGTAAATAGGTACCTGGGAGTTAGTCAGCTGTCACGGGCTGCTTCCTGGTGTGTGTGTGTGTGTGTGTGGTGTGGGAAAAAAAAAGTAGTTAGTAAACAGTTGATTGACAGTTGAGAGGCGGGCCGAAAGAGCAAAGCTCAACCCCCGTAAGATACAACTAAGTGAATACAAGTAAGTGAATACACCCATTTGTTGCCTCTCCACCCAGTTGATGCCTCCACACTCATTACTTGCCTCCACACCCAGTGGTTGCCGCCACACCCAGTTACTGCCCAAAAAATCAGTGGTTGCCTCCACACCTATTGGTTGCCTCCACACCCAGTGGTTGCCTCCAAACCCAATGGTTGCATCCACTCCCAGTGGTTGCGTCAACACCCAGTGGTTGCCTCAACAGCCATTGGTTGCCGCCACTCCCAGTGGTTACCGCCACACCCAGTGGTTGCCGCCACACTCAGTGGTTGCCGCCACACCCACTTATTGCCACTACACCCTTTGGTTGCCTCCACTCCCAGTGGTTGCCTCCTCCCCCAGTGGTTGCCTCCACACCCAGTGTTTGCCTCCACACTCAGTGGTTGCCGCCACACCCAATTAATGCCCCTACACCCTTTGGTTGCCTCCACACTCAGTGGTTGCCTCCACTAACAGTGATTGCCTCCTCACCCAGTGGTTGCATCCACACCCAATGGTTGCCACCACATACAGTTACTGCCCCCACACATTGTGGAAGCCTCCACACCCACCAGTTGCCTACACACTTAGTGGTTTCTGCCAGACCTAGTTACTGCCCCGAAACCCAGTGGTTGCCTCCACATCCAGTGGTTGCGACACACCCACTGGTTGCCTCTACACTTACTGGTTGCCTCCACACCCCGTGGTTGCCTCCACACCCAATGGTTGCCTCCACACCCAGTCACTGCCCCCACACATCTTGGATACCTTCACACCCATTTGTTGCCTCTCCACCCAGCTGTTGCCTCTACTCTCATTACTTGCCTCCAAACCCAGTGGTTGCGCCACACCCAGTTATTGCATCCAGACCCAGTTGTTGCCACCACACTCAGTACATGCCTCCACATCCATTGGTTGCCGCCACACCCAGTTGTTGCCATCACACCCAATGGTTGTCGCCAGCACCCAGTGGTTGCCTCCACACCCAGTGGTTGCCTCCACACTTAGTGGTTGCCGCCACACCCAATTAATGCCCCCACACTCTGTTGTTGCCTCGACACCCAGTGGTTGCCCTCACTCCCATTGGTTGCCTTCACACCCAGTGGTTGCCTCCACACCCAGTGGTTGCCTCCACACCCAGTGGTTGCCTCCATTCCCAGTGGTAGCCTCCACACCCAGTGGTTGCCTCCACACCCAGTGGTTCCCTCCACACCCAGTGGTTGCCTCCACACCCAGTGGTTGCCTCCACACCCAGTTGTTGCCTCTACACCCATTTGTTGCCTCCACACCCAGTTGTTGCCTCTACACCCATTTGTTGCCTCCACACTCATTGGTTGCCTCCACACCCAGTGGTTGCCTCCACTCCCTGTGGTTACCTCAACACCCAGTGGTTTCCATAACACCCAGTGGTTGCCTCCTTGCCCAGTGGTTGCCACTACACCCAGTGGTTGCCTCCTTGCCCAGTGGTTGCCTCCTTGCCCAGTGGTTGCCACCACACCCAGTTGTTGCCTCCACACACAGTAGTTGCCTCTACACACAGTGGTTGCTGCCACACCCAGTGGTTGCTTCAACACCCAGTGGTTGCCTCAACACCCAGAGGTTGCCTCTACACTCAGTGGTTGTTACCACACACAGTTATTGCCCACACACACAGTGGTTGCCTCCACATCCAGTAGTTGCCTCAACACCCAGTGGTTGTCTCCACACCCATTGGTTGCCTCCACACCCATTGGTTGCCTCCACACCAAGTGGTTGCCTCCACACCCAGTGGTTGCCTCCACACCCATTGGTTGCCTTAACACCCATTGGTTGCCCCAACACCCTGTTGTTGCCTCCACACTCAGTGGTGCCTCTACTTCCAGTGGTTGCCTCAACACCCATTGGTAGCCTCCACACTCAGTTACTGCCTTAACACCCAGTGGTTACCTCCACACCCAGTTGTTGCCACCATTCCCAGTGGTTGCCTCCACACCCAATGGTTGCCTCCACACCCAGTTATTGCCCCTACACATCGTGGAAGCCTCCATACCCAGTAGTTGCCTACACACTCATTGGTTCCAGCCACACCCAGTGGATGCCTGCACACCCAGTGATTCCTTCAACACACAGTGGGTGCCGCCACACCCAGTTACTGCCCCCAAACCCAGTGGTTGCCTCCACACACAGTGGTTGCCTCCACACCCATTAGTTGCCTTTACACCCATTGGTTGCCTCCACACCCAGTGGTGGCCACTACACCCAGTAGATGCGTCAACACCCAGTGGTTACTTCCACGCCCAGTGGTTGCCTCCCAACCCAGTGGTTGCCTCCACACCCCCATTGGTTGGCTCCATTCCCAGTGGTTGCCTCCACACCCAGTTACTGCCCCCACACATCGTGGATGCCTCCACACGCATTTGTTGCCTCCATACCCATTTGTTGCCTCTCCACCAAGCTATTGCCTCCACACCCAGTATTTGCCAACACACCCAGTTACTGTCCCCAAACCAATGGTTGTCGCCAAACCCAGTGGTTGCCTCCACTCCCAGTGGTTGCCACCACACCCAGTGGTTGCCGCCACAAACAGTGGTTGCCGCCACACAAAGAGGTTGCCTCCAGACCCAGTGGTTTCCTCAATAACCAGTTCCTGCCCCTAAACCCTAGTGGTTTCATCCACACCCAGTGGTTGCATGCACACCAAGTGGTTACCTCCAGATCCAGTGGTTGTCTCCTCACTTAGAGGTTGCTTCCAAACCCAGTGGTTGCCTCCACACCGAGTGGTTGCC
>WNGS01111897.1:0-19129 GCA_020271785.1 Procambarus virginalis | reverse complement strand
GAGCTGGCGGCTTGTCATAGGCCCCCATTTGCCATGATCTTTTGTTACGTATTTTTTTACTGTACAACCTAGGAGAGTTTTGTCGTTTTCGGCTTCTAGCGGGAAAGCAGCTCTAAGGCTTTTACAACCCTATGGGTGAAAAAGCATCTCCGTTCCTGTCCTACATGGTGGCTGTGTGAGGATGAACTCGTTTGTTCCATTTTCAATGTTACATTCTGATCTTTTGAAGAAAGTGTCGGGATCATACATTATCCCAAATGTTAGTATTTTGAAGGGGGTTTCTGTGAGGATCCGCCAGGTCGTGGCCTGGTCTGCAGTTGCTGTTAACCCTGTGGCCCTCAACCGTTCCTTGATACGAGATGACTAAGCTTCACCTAGTTGTACTCACCTAGTTGTGCTTGCGGGGGTTGAGCTCTGGCTCTTTGGTCCCGCCTCTCAACCGTCAATCAACAGGTGTACAGTTCCTGAGCCTAATGGGCTCTATCATATCTACACTTGAAACTGTGTATGGAGTCAGCCTCCACCACATCGCTTCCTAATGCATTCCATTTGTCAACCACTCTGACACTAAAAAAGTTCTTTCTAATATCTCTGTGGCTCATTTGGCACTCAGCTTCCACTGTGTCCCTAGTGCGTGTGCCCTTGTGTTAAACAGCCTGTCTTTATCAACCCTGTCGATTCCCTGAGAATCTTGAATGTGGTGATCATGTCCCCCTAACTCTTCTGTCTTCCAACGAAGTGAGGTTAATTCCTGCAGTCGCTCCTCGTAGCTCATACCTCTCAGCTCGGGTACTAGTCTGGTGGCAAACCTTTGAACCTTTTCCAGTTTAGTCTTATGCTTGACTAGATAGGGACTCCATGCTGGAGCCGCATACTCCAGGATTGGTCTGACATATGTGGTATATAATGTTCTGAAAGATTCCTTACACAAGTTTCTAAAGGCCGTTCTTATGTTAGCCAACCTGGCATATGCTGCTGATGTTATCCTCTTGATATGAGCTTCAGGGGACAGGTCTGGCGTGATATCAACCCCAGGTCTTTCTCTCTCTCTGACTCTTGAAGTATTTCATCTCCCAATGATACCTTGTATCTGGTCTCCTGCTTCCTACCCCTATCTTCATTACATTACATTTGCTTGGGTTAAACTCTAACAGCCATTTGTTCGACCATTCCTGCAGCTTGTCCAGGTCTTCTTGAAGTCTCAAGCTGTCCTCCTCTGTCTTAATCCTTCTCATAATTTTGGCGTCGTCAGCAAACATTGAGAGGAATGAGTCTATACCCTCTGGGAGATCATTTACGTATATCAGAAACAGGATAGGTCCAAGTACAGAGCCCTGTGGGACTCCACTGGTGACTTCACGCCAGTCTGAGGTCTCACCCCTCACTGTAACTCTCTGCTTCCTATTGCTTAGGTACTCCCTTATCCACTGGAGCGCCCTACCTGTTACTCCTGCCTGTTCCTCCAGCTTATGCATCAACCTTTTATGGGGTACTGTGTCAAAGGCTTTCCGACAGTCCAAAAAAATGCAGTCCGCCCACCTTCTCTTTCTTGCTTAATTCTTGTCACCTGATCGTAGAATTCTATCAATCCTGTAAGGCAAGATTTACCCTCCCTGAACCCATGTTGATGGGTTGTCACGAAGTCTTCTCTCCAGATGTGTTACTAGGTTTTTTCTCACAATCTTCTCCATCACCTTGCATGGTATACAAGTTAAGGACACTGGCCTGTAGTTCAGTGCCTCTTGTCTGTCACCCTTTTTGTATATTGGTACTACATTAGCAGTCTTCCATATTTCTGGTAGGTCCCCGTTTCCAGTGACTACTATACACTATGGAGAGTGGTAAGCAAAGTGCTCCTGCACACTCTTTCAATACCATGGCGAGATTCCATCCGGCCAACAGCTTTTCTCACATCCAGCTCCAATAGGTGCTTTTGACCTCATCTCTTGTAATTTCGAACCTATCCAAGGTCACCTGGTTTGCTGCCACCTCTCCCAGCGCCGTGATATCTCCCTGTTCTATTGTAAAGACCTCCTGGAACTTTTGTTGAGTTCTTCACACACCTCTTTGTCATTCTCTGTGTACCTGTCCTCGCCCACCCTAAGTTTAATCACCTGTTCCTTCACTGTTGTCTTCCTCCTGATGTGACTGTGTAGTAGCTTGGTTCAGTCTTGGCTTGTTAGCTATATCATTTTCATACCTTTTCTCAGCTGCTCTTCTCACACTGACATACTCGTTCCTGGTTCTCTGGTATCTCTCTCTACTTTCTGGTGTTCTGTTATTACGAAGTTCCTCCATGCCCTTTTGTTCAGCTCTTTTGCTTTCATACATTCCCTATTAAACCACGGATTCTTCCTTTGCTTCTCTGTTTTTTCCTGTTGGGCTGGGACAAACCTGCTTACAGCCTCCTGACATTTTGGGTGACATAGTCCATCATGTCTTGTACGGACTTGGTTCCGAGTTCTGTGTCCCAATGTATATCCATAGGAATTTATTCATCTCCTCATAGTTTCCCTTTCTGTACGCCAGCCCTTTGGTTCCCAGTTCTTTTTTGGGGGTGATAATTCCTAGCTCAACCAGGTACTCAAAGCTCAATACACTATGATCACTCATTCCCAAGGGGGCTTCCAACTTAACTTCCCTTATATCCGACTCATTTAGGGTAAATATCAAATCCAGCAAGGCTGGTTCATCCCCTCCTCTCATTCTTGTCGGTCCCTTGACGTGTTGACTTAGAAAGTTTCTGTTGCCACATCCAGCAGCTTAGCTCTCCACGTGTCTGGGCCTCCGTGTGGGTCTCTGTTCCCCAATCTATCTTCCCATGGTTGAAGTCTCCCATGATTAGAAGTCTGGATCCGTTCCTGCTAGCCACAGAAGCTGCTCTCTATTATATTGATGGTGGCCATGTTGTTCTATCATATTCCTGTCTGGGTCTTCTGTCATTCGGTGGGGGTTATATATGACTACTATTATAATTTTCTGTCCTCCAGTTGCAATGGTGCCTGATATGTAGTCCCTGAAACCTTCACAGTTCTGAATTACCATCTCTTCGAAACTCCAAACTTCTCTTAGTAGCAAAGCCACACCACCTCCTCTCTCCCTTCTCTCTCTTTCCTCACTACATAGTAGCCCTGTGGAAACACTGCATTTGTTATGATTTTCGTTAGCTTTGTTTCTGTGAGTGCTATAGTCTGGGTTTTCTTCTAGTGCCCACTCTCCAAGTTCACTAGTTTTATTTGTAATCCCATCTATGTTAGTGTACATCGCCTTGAAGCTCACTTTCTTCTGTTCATTTACATATCCCTTTCTTGGCGAGTATTCTACTGGTGTGGGAAGCTGTTCCGTGGGTGAGAGGATCTGTGAGGTGGTTTGCAGGGTCGCAGAGGGTTTGGGGTGGGGGGTGGGGGTTTAAGGGAAGGGGGAACGGGTAGGGTGTGGGTTAAGGAGATAGGGGGGACATGGAGGATACGGGGTGAGGGGGGAGGAGGAATAGGGAGGGTATGGGATGAAGGGGGAAGGGGGACTGGGGGGGAAAGGTGGGAGGGGGGACATGATGGGAATGGGGATGGGTGTCGGGGTCAGAATGGGGGGGGGGGGAGGGAGGGTTGGGTGGGGGCAGGTAGGGTGAGGAGAAGGAAGGGTTTCTATGCAGAGGGGGTTGGTGGTGTTCCCCCCCTCTGGTGTTGCTGGGATGCTGGTTTTGGGTTCCCTCTGTCTCTGGGACTGCTGTGTGGGGGCTGTGATTTCCTGGTTTGCTCCTCTCTCCCTGCGCTCCTCCTTGCCTCTGCTGCCCTGGCTCTCTCCTCCTTCCTGTCCCTCTGCAGGAATACTTGTTTGTATCCTCCACATGTTGGAGACGACTTCTTTTCTAGAATATCCTCCTTTGTGGTTTCGTTTGCAAACACCACCTTTATAAGTCGGTTTCTGTCCCTGTGTACCAGCCCAACCTGAAAACCTTCTCAATGTTGTGTGCAGCCTCTTCCATCTGTAACCCTTCAGTAGCCCATGTACTGCCTCTCTATCCTTGCCATTCCATTCTTGCCTGTTGGATCCTTCCTGTTCTTTGATGCCTACAACTACCACTGATCTCTTTCTCTCCAGCAGTTGAGTGGTGCACCTTGCTGCTTCCTGTGAGGTAGCAGCTTGCATGGCTACCTCCCTCACTGTGGCCATTGCTTCTGAGCTCTTTTTCAATATGTCCGCAAATGCGTCAGGTACTGAGGCATTTCCTTCCAATGTAACATTCCCACCTTCCCTTTGGATGATAATCTGATGCTCGGTCTCTTTATTTTTCTCTGTGAGAGATTTGATCTCCTCCCTTGCTGATGTCAGCTCACTTTGCAGGTTGTTAATTGTAATCCTCATTTCATTCATCTCCCTCCTAAATTCCTCCAGTGCTTGGTGTAGCAATTCTTGCGTTTGTTCCCCCTGGCTGCTTCCCATAACCCTGCTTCGGCCTCCTGCCATTTTGCCCCTTGTCAAGAGAGGTAGCAAGGGAGAGAGAGATCAAGAGAGCAAAAGAGAGAACAGGAGAGACCCAGAGAGAGCGAACAGAAAGAGAGAGAGAGCAAGGGAGAGAGCAAGAGAGCAAAAGAGAGAACAGGAGAGACCCAGAGAGAGCAAACAAGAGAGAGAGAGAGCAAGAGAGAGAGAGCAAGCGAGAGAGAGCAGAGAGAGAGAGAGAGAGAGAGAGAGAGAGAGAGAGAGAGCGTGTGTTCCTTGGGATGGGGTTGAGAGGTGAGGTAAGGTCAGCTTACGGCAGGTAGAGTGAGGGAGGATTATGGGAGGTTTTTTATCCTTTTTCCACGAAATGTGTTAATCAGGGGCGCGTGTGTGTGTGGGGTGTGGGGTGCGTGTGCGCGTGCGTGCGTGCGTGATTGTGTCCGTAGTTCTCGTAAGCGGTAACTTCTACCCAATGAGCCACGCTGAGATTTTAATGAAATATAATATCCTGAACAAGAATTTGATACTATATTACCTCACACTGTACACCTGATTAATTGACCAGAAAGGCGGGTACCTACCAGATTGTCTCCCGTTCACACAACTAGATGAGTGATGACATATGGTCGATGATGATGCTCCTTCGTCGGCTTCCACTAGGTGATTCACTAAGGTGTTCTTCTATCTACACAAAACTCTGGAGTCAGTCACTGTATCGTTGTGTTGCGGTTCACTAATTTACTGTATCATTGATCACAATCACCACCCAACAAACACAATCACCAGTCCCACGGCCACGGTGGGTCAACCCAGCTGCCGGTCAGGTCAGGTCGCCTTACGCTGTCCTCCACACTATGCACCGGTGATCCACTAGCTCCACTTTTGATTTCTTCGCACAATCGCTAGCGATATGACTATGCTATGTAGCACCCTGCTAGCTACACACTGCGAGAGGCCAAATACTATGATCTAGCCTCAATAATCCTTCAATGTCCCGTGAAATTGACGAATTTCCGCGGACCTCGCTAATCGCGTGTGTCTCCCACCGTCGCTACTGTGCTCATAATGATTTATAGTATTTATAAGCTCTAGTATGATTTATGTTGCCTGGTGTTGCACCTTCTATATCAGCTATATCTTTCTGATGATGCGGTCTCCATGCCTGGATGCAATAATCCAGGTGGCGGCACACCAGAGACTTATACAATTGAACGATTACTTTCTTTTCCTTGAAGGTAATGGCACGCTTGATTATTCTCAAGGTTTGGTTCCCATTTTCTTCTGCAGCTTTTTTTCTGTACATTTTTCTGTGAATGATGGATTCTGATTCCAAGGCCCTTTTCTTCATCTATCTGCTGTAAGGTAAGGCTGTTAATTTGGTAGTTGTGACGTGGATTGTTATGCCCCATTTGTATGGTCTTAAATTTATCGAATTAAAGAGAATTTGCCAGTAATCTGACCATTTATGAAGTTCCTGCAGATATCTTTGTAAGGTCTCAATATCACTTTTACTTCCCACTTTACAATAGGTCTTAGTGTCATCTGTAAATTTGATGATGTGATTTGTAATATTCTCATCTATGTCATTGATGTGTATGACAAACAGTGTTGGCCCCAAAATGGACCCCTGTAGGACCCCACTTAGCACATTTTTCTCAGTCAGATTCACTCCCATTTAGCACGACCCTTTGTTTTCTATGTTTCAACCACTGTTTTATCCATTACAGCATTCTCCAAATTATTCCATGTGCCTGTAATTTCCTTGCTGGTCTTTCATGTGGTACCTTGTCAAAAACTTTAGCAAAGTCCATGGAAGCTACATCTACCGGAAGTCATTTGTCTGAAAACCCAGTTATCGTTTCCAGAAATGTGAGCAGGTTAGTGAGGCAGGATCTATTTGTAACAAACCCATGTTGCGTTGATTTTACAAGATTGTTCTCTGAGAGGTGTTATATGATTCCCTCCCACAGGATTCTCTCCATGAGCTTGCAGATGTGCGATGTCAGGCTGATCGGACGGTAGTTTTCTGCCGAGCACTTTCTGCCTTTTTTGAAAACTTACGTAACATTTGCACATTTCCAATCCAGGGGAATTATTCCTTGGTCCTGGAATTTTCTGAAAAGAGTTTCAGTGTTATGCATAGTGCATTTGCCAGTTCCCTTACGACTTTGGATTGAAGTCCATCCACACCTCGGGCTTTTGAGACTTTTAGTTTGACAACGCTCATCGTGATTGTATTGCATGTAACGTGGATATCCTTTAATTAATTCCCTTCATCTCCTTCTAACGTTTGTGTGGATGATGGTATGCCGTTCAGTCTTTCTAATGTGAACACTGTTGTAAAGCATTAATTCAGAATGTTTGCTGCCTTTCTATCATACAATATAACTTGGTTAGTCTCATCTTTTAGGAGTCCTACAGAGTCCTGGTCTTGGTTTTACTATGTATATATGCATAGAATGATTTTTTTGATCTTTCTTTATGTTTTGGGCAAATTTTGTTTCATAGTTTCTTTTGGTTAATCTGATATTCTGAGTAGTTGAATTTAATGCCCTTTTATATATCTTATAATTAGTGATGTTCATTGTTTATTTATACCGTTTCCAGAGGTTCGGTTTAGTTATTTGCTCACTTTTTACTACTTGTGTCATTCATCTTGTTCCCTTTCGTTTCTTTCTCCTTTATGACACATACCTTTGTTCGAGTTCAGTAATGACCTTTTAGAAATTTTCCCTTGATGTTTCCATGCCATGATCACTTATCAGCTCCTTCTATGAGATGTTTTGCAATTCCTCTCTCATTCCCTGATAGTTTCCTCCAAGGCGATCTAGAAGGTAATCATCCAGGACCTTTACGAGAGTTTCGGTAATTGTATTCCATCTTAGAGTAATCACACGATGGAGTGAGCCTTTTCCGCACTTGAATTTGATCGGTCAAAAGATCGATCTAAAATAAAAAGTCAATAGATATATATTCAAAAATATCCCTACTAAGCAATACTCAGAGAGAGCACACACAATACGTGTGTTCCTCTAAAGAACCTGCAGACCAGTGAGGTAGCTGCTCACTGACTCCACCCGTCAACTCACAGTACCAACACCATAAATAATATATAACTCAACATGGAGTACAAAAGGCAAACATTAAAATACAATTATGTATATTATACACCTTGGGAACATACACAGATTTCAACGACACAAAATTGCCATCAAGCATATATACACAAATAGAACAAGGAGTGTTGTTACCTTAACACCACCTCTGGATGGAAGGAGGGGGACCCTTAGCCTCGGAGGAAACCACACATCTACGCATTAGAGGGAATATTTAGAACCCCTCCAATACAGTTTCTGTGTGCTTTTCTGCTACCACCCCCTTCCTTTTGCGTGTGTTTTGTGCTTTATTATATATTTAACGGTTACAAGATATACATTGGTTGATACATTGAGTGCTTAAAGGTTATGGATCTTTTGAGGTTCCTTCGCTTCCGGACAGGAACCGAGAATGCAGCAGGCGTTTCCCCTCTGGATTGCCACACTGAGGCTCTGAAACAAAAACTGGCAGCCCTTGGATCTCTGGGGATGTCAATGAGCCTGGAGCCCAATTCCTTGAGAAATCCCAAGGCACCCTTTCCCCAGGGGGGCCATGCATCTCAGACGCTATGGGAACAAAGGTCTATTAATCTTCCAATTAGGAACGCTGCATCCCTTCCTTTTATAATGATGACAAAGTCGTCTGCGTATTTTAGTAGCCTGGAGTGCTGTGGGAGTTTCAGCCACATTATTATTTCCATTAGGAGTGACAGTGTCATACCACAGAGGAAGAATTGAAACAGAATTTCCTTAAGTACTTTCGTATATTAATACATCTTCAGAAGGACTCCTTCTGAAGATGTATTAATATACGAAAGTACTTAAGGAAATTCCTGTTTCAGTTCTTCCTCCGTGGTCTGGCACTGTCACATTTTTAATCACGTGTTTATTTTTCGTGATTTACACACACATTCATTAAGAATACTACATTAGGAGAAAGGGGCTGAGAATGCCTGCTTGCGGTGTACCATTTACATATCTATTGTATTCAGAGACTGTGTTATGAAGTTTCACTTTTGCTTCTCTATTTATGAGACAGTTTTGGTCCAGGAGAGCAGGTTGCCTTTGACCTCTTTGTCGATGAGGCAGCAGAGAATTGCTGGGGTGCTAGCCAGTTCAAAGGCTTTCTCGAGGTCCAGGAATATTAGCATTCCAGGTCTGTCATTCAAATGGACAAAGTTGTAATATATTCCACTGTGCCAACCCCTTTTCTATAGGTATACATGTTCTAGTGCAGTTTAGGCATTTTCCACTCAAGTCTGTTGAGTGCAATTCTGTTAGCCGTCTAGGCTGTTCATCTTAGGAGAGAGAGATGGGTCTTGGATTAGGTGGTTCTTTGGGTTTTGGGATCGATACTATGTCTGCCTTATTCCAAGCAGTAGGTCTAGTTTGAGAAGTCCCGACTAAATTAATTAACCTAAGGTATGCAGCCGCTCCCTCTGGGCCGAGGTTTTTAATCATTTTATAAGTTATTTTGTCGTCTCCAGGGGATGTATCTTTGTAGTTTTTCTTAGCCCAATTGAACTCATCCTGTATGAAAGGGTTTTTAGTATCAGAGACGTCTTCACATGCTGTTAGGATTTTGTGTCACCTCTCTTCCTCTAATCCTCTCAGCACTGCTAGTACATCTGGTGGAAGCTGATTACTGGTTCTTCTTTCTGCAGATTTGGATGCCGGTACTTCGGCTTCCTGTTGAGGATCCTTAGGGTGGGGGGACTTTAGGTGCTTTATTTCCTTTGGCCCTGTGGATTTGCTGCCACATCTCTCCAAGAGAGGTTTGTTCATTCAGATGTGAACACCATTCCAGCAACTTTTGTTCTTTTATTAGCCTGGTCTCTTGATGCACACGTTCCTTGACCTCACAAAGTAAGGTCCTGTTGTGGTCACTTGGCTGCTTTTTGCGTAGCTTCCTTGTTCTGTTGAGTCTGTAATTGAATTCTTTGACACATTCGCAATAGTACCAGTGCTCTTTGTAGTGTTTGGTGGACTGTTTTTTTCAGTGGAATAGTGTGGTTACTGCACTTTGAATTGCTTTGACAAAATCTTGGTCTGCCTGATTAATATCTTAATACATCTTCAAGATAACAAGACACCTGGTGTGGTTCTTCAGCTATATCTTGCTCTGGTTAGGCCCCATTTAGATTATGCAGTTCAGTTTTGGTCGACGTACTATAGAATGGATATAAATTCACTTGAGCGTGTCAAGCGTAGGATGACAAAGTTAATTCCCAAAATTAGAAATCTTTCATATGAAGAAAGATTAATAAAGCTTAAACTGCATTGACTGGAAAGGCGAAGAGTTAGGGGTGACATGATAGAAGTTTACAAGTGGATGAATGGACATAACAAAGGGGATATTAATAGGGTATTAAAAGTATCAACACAAGACAGAACACGAAAAATTGGGTATAAATTGGATAAGTTTAAATTTAGGAAAGACTTGGGTAAATACTGGTTCGGTAACAGGGTTGTTGATTTGTGGAACCAATTACCTCGTAACGTGGTGGAGGTGGGATCCCTCGATTGTTTCAAGCGAGGGTGGACACGTATATGAGTGGGATTGGGTGGTTATAAATAGGAGCTGCCTCGTTTGGGCCAATAGGCCTTCTGCAGTTACCTTTGTTCTTATGTTCTTATGTTCTTAAATCCTAAAGTTTTTTTTCAGTTATATCGAACTAAGCCTAGGGAAAGGATAGGTCCATTAAAAACTGAGACAGGTCAAATAACGGATAATGACGGGGAAATGGATAGCATTTTTAACAAACATTTTATATCTGTATTTACTAAAGAGGAACTTAACAATATGCTATCAGCAGAACAAGTCTATGTGGGTAGGGACGAGGACAGGTTGACTAGTTTAGCAGTTACAAGGGAGGATGTAATTAAACAAATAATAAAACTAAAACCAAACAAATCCCCAGGGCCGGATGAAGTGTTTGCCAGGGTGTTTATAGAATGCAAAGAGGAGCTTCCGAGCCACTGTCTATCATATTTAACAAATCATTAGAGTTAGGCAGAGTGCCAGAGTCATGGAAGGTAGCTAATGTGGTACCAATTTTTAAGAAAGAAGATAGATCACTTGCATCAAACTATCGGCCAATTAGCCTAACGTCTATTGTGGGAAAGTTACTTGAATCGATAATCGCAAATACAATTCGTCTTCATCTTGAAAAACATAAATTAATGGGTGGGTCGCAACATGGTTTTACAAAAGGCCGTTTATGTTTAACAAATTTGATATCTTTTTATTCCAGCGTAGTTGAGGCAGTTGATAGTGGTAAGGATTATGATGTTGTGTACCTTGATTTTAGCAAAGCTTTTGATACCGTGCCACATGAAAGCCTAATTAAAAAAAATAGAGGCTCATGGTATTGGGGGTGCTATATTAAGTTGGATTAGGGCATGGCTATTCAAAGGAAACTATTCGTCTGTCAGGTGCTGTCACAGTGAGAGGTTGTGTTGGCTGGAGCTCCGATTGTAGCGGCGTTATTGTAGCAGTGATGGAGGGATTACTGGAGGAATTGGTGAACTTGGTTGGGGCTCTGAGAGCAGAGGTGGATTCCTTACGAGAGGAGGCGACAGCTGAAGCGTCGGGGGGAGGCGGAGAAGACCAAGATAAACAAGACCTCGTCGTGGAGAGTCGTTGGGGACAGGGGTCTTAAGAAGACCTTGACAAGGCCGCCTACAGACGCCCTAAAGACGGCAAATTCATTTGCCGTGTTGGAGGACGAGTGCTGTGGTGAGCCAGCGGTTCACTCCGAAAAGAAATCAGCAAGGAGCGGCGAAGCGCGGGCCCCTCAGGGTGCTCAGAAAGTTAAGGAGGTACCGAGGCGAGTTTTGGTTGTGGGAGATTCCCAGGTGAGGTATTTAGACAGAACGTTTTGTGCCAGAGATAGGGGGAACAGATTAAGAGTTTGCTATCCGGGAGCTGGAATTGGTGATATTGTTGGAAACATGAAAGATATTATGACGGGAAATGGGAGCAAACCCATTATTTGTATTAGTGTAGGGGGTAATGATGTTGGGAGAGTTAGAAGTGAGGAACTAATACTGAAATTCAAGACAGCAATAGAATTAGTTAGGAGCAAGGGAGGAATCCCGATCATATGTGGCATTCTTCCAAGAAAGGGAGTGGGAAATGAATGGATGTCGAGGGCACTTGGTGTCAATTGCAGGCTGGAAAGATATTGCAAATCTAATGCAATATCTTATATAGACAACTGGGAACACTTCTATGGAAGAAATGAAATGTATGCTCGGGATGGGGTGCATCTATCGAGAGCTGGGGTTGTTGCTGTTGCAAACTCGTTGGAAGAAGTGGTTAGAGGTGTTTGTTTGGGTTTAAACTGTTAGTAGATAGAGGTATGGGAATTGATTTGGAGGAAGGATGTAATAAAAGTATGTGTTTGCGGGAGAAAGGAATTGGCAAAATGATCAGGGAAAGAGAAGGGCCTCAAAATAACAATTCACTTAGGGTATATTACACAAACAGTAGAAGTCTAAGAAATAAAATTAACGAATTAAATGCTCTTGTCTGCACAGAAAAAATAGATATTATTGCACTTACCGAAACGTGGATGAATGTTGATAATAGAGAACTATTAGCTGAATATCAAATAAATGGATTTAAACTATTTCACACAGATAGATATATTAGACGAGGAGGTGGAGTAGCCATATACGTTAGGGACAATTTGAAATGTAGTCTCAAAGAGGGAATCAAAACTGAGCCACACACAGAAACTATTTGGATAGAATTAAACGAAAAAGCAAATAATATTATAATAGGAGTTATATATAGGCCACCAAATTTAGACAGAATGGAAGCAAAGCATCTATGGGATGAAATATCTAGGGCATCTAGATCTAACAGTATTTATGTCATGGGTGACTTTAATTTGAGTGGAATAAACTGGTTGAACAAAACAGGGAATAGTGAAGCAGAAGATTTTCTAGAATTAATTGACGATTGCTTTCTTACGCAACACATTAAGGAACCAACACGGGAAAATAATATTTTAGATTTAGTGTTAACTAACAGGGAAACACAAATTAATGACATCGAAATAGGGAGTGAGCTAGGGAACAGTGATCACAAAGAAATCAGATTTGGCATAGAATGGAATAGACCTGTAGGAGAAAATTCTGTTAAAGTGCCAGATTTTCGAAAAGCTGATTTTAATAGCCTAAGAAATTTTTGGGTCAAATTGATTGGAAAGTCTTGGGTATGGGGTGTGGGCCGGTCTTGGAGCGAGACATGAACCCAGCGATAGGTGATGTAAATGGGGATTTCGATGTAGATTCAATTTATAACGTATTTAAGAATATTCTAAACAAAGCACAGGAACGTAGTATACCACATAAATTGAATAGATCGATTACTAATGACCCAAAGTGGATAACAAAGAATTTGAAGAATCTTATAGGTAAAAAGAGAGCTTGGTACAAGAGGATTAAAAATGGGGAGGTCACTTTAGAACAGAAATTCGTACAAACCCCCTAGTGAGGAAAATGTAAAAATAGTGTATCGATAATGAAAGCAAAAAGAAACTATGAAGTTCGATAAGCAGGGCCTCCATCCAGGGCCAGTGCAAGCAAAGACAAATCCTCAAGGTTTTTTTTTCAGTATATCGAACAAAGGTTAGGGACAGGATAGGTCCATTGAAAACTGAGACAGGTCAAATAACAGATTGTGATGAAGAGAAGAGTAGTAATTTTAATAAATATGTTTGTATCTGTTTTTATTAAAGAGGAACTTAACATATGCCTTCAGCCCAACAATCTATGTGAGGTGGGGACGAGGACAGGTGACGAGTTTTACAGTTACCAGGGAGGATGTTCTTAAACAAATAGTAAAACCTCAACCAAACAAATCCCCAGGGCCGGAGTAAGTGTTTGCCAGAATGTGCTGAAAGAATGCAAAGGGAGCTTTGTGACCCACTGTCAATCATATTCAATAAATCGATAGAGGCAGGTGCAGAGTGCCAGAGTTTGAAAAGTTGCTAATGTGATACCAGTTTTTAAGAAAGGAGAGATCACTTGCGTCTAATTATCGACGCAATTAGCCTAACGTCTATGTGGGAAAGTTACTCGAATCATTAATAGCAAATAAAAGTCGTCTTCCTCTTGAAAAACTCATAAATTAATCAGAGGAGGAATTGAGTCGCAACATGGTTTTATAAATGGCCGTTTCATGGTTTAACATTGAACGTTTAGTTTTTATGCTAGCATAGTTGAGGCAGTTTGATAGTGGGTACAGGATAGAATCATTTTGGTTGTGGGAGATTCCCAGGTGAGGTATTGGACAGAACGTTTTGTGCAAGATATAGGGGGAACAGATTTAGGGGTTTGCTACCTGGATTTGTAATGTAAGGATTGTGATGTTGTGTACCTTGACTTCAGCAAGGCCTTTGAGTACCAGTGCCACAGTGAAAGGACTGATTAAAAGGAGAGGCATGCATGGTATTGGAGGTGCTATAATTAAGCTGGATTAGGGCATGGAAACAGAGAGTTAGTACAAAAGGAGTCAAGTCAGAGTGGGAAAGTGTTGTAAGCGGAGTGCCTCAATGCTCTGTCTTGGAACCTCTGTTGTCTGTAATATATATAAATAATTTAGATTTCAGGTTTGAGTAGCAACCTTTGCAAAATTGCCCGATTGAATCACAGACACCTCGGTAGGGACAATTAATTCGGAGGCAGGACTCCACTATCAGCTTAGGTCAAGTTGATCTCACTAGGGTTTTGAAATGGTCAAAAGTTGGCAGATGCTGTTTAATGTTGATAAGTGTAAAGTTCTGATGCTAGGTTATGATGATAGAGGTACAAGAAACGAGCTAGATGGTGATGAGAATGCGAAGTCGGATTACAAAAGGGCTCTGGGAGTTAAGATTAGTAGGAATTTAAAACACAAGGATCCATGCATGAATGTTAGTAAGATAGGCAGAATTCCGGAACACTCGAGAGGTTATTAAATCGCAGCTAAGTAAACAAGAACACCTGGTGGTGGTTCTCAAGCTATATCACGCTCTTGTTAGCCCCCATTTAGATTATGCGAGTGTCATTTTTGGAGTCGCCACATATTATAGAATGGATATAATTCCACTTGAACGTGTTCCAGCGTAGGATGACTAAGGTTAATTCCCCCAACATTAGAAATCTTTCATATGAAATCTTTCATATGAAGATTGATTAACAAAGCTTAATTTTGCATTCACTGGAAAGGCGAAGAGTAGTAGGGGTGACATGATAGAGGGTTACAAGTGGATGAGGAGGACATAGACACAAGGGGAGATATTAATTTAATAAGTAGGATATTTAAAAGTATTCATCAAAGGACAGAACGCGAAACAATGGGTATAAATTGGATAAGTTTAGATTTAGGAAAGACTTGGGTGAAAACTGGTTCAGCACCAAAAAGGGTTGTTGATTTGTGGACACCAATTGCCGTATAACATTGTGGATGGTTGGGGTCCCCTCGAGTGTTTCAAGCATGGGTTGGACCATGTATATGAGTGGGATTGGGTGGTTTAAAATAGGAGCTGCCTTCGTATGGCCCAATAGGCCTTCTGCAGGTGCATTTGTTCTTATGTTCTTATCTCGTTCAATTTGGTAATGGATATACTACGTCTCCTGTGCTTTCGTTCGTACGCAATATTTTTAAATATGTTATATTTTGAGTCCACATTGAAATCCCTTTTTTACATCACCCCATCGCTGGGTTCATTGCTCGCTCCAAGACCGGCCAACACCCTATACCCAAGACTTTCCAATCAATTTGACCCAGGAAATTTCTTAGGCTGTTAAATCACGCTTTTCGAAAATCTGGCACTTTAGAAGAATTTTCTCCTACAGGTCTAGTTCTCATTCTATGCTAAATTTAATTTCTTTGTGATCACTGTTCCCTAGGCCACTCCCTATTAGTCCAATGTCCTTCATTTGTGTTTCCCTGGTAGTTAACACTGAATCTAAATTATTATTTTCCCGCGTTGGTGCCTTAATGTGTTACGTAAGAACGCAATTCGTCAATTAATTTCTAGAAAATCTTCTTGCTTCACATGTTCCCTGTTTTTGCTAATCAACCAGTTTATTCCCACTAAAACTTTAAAGTCACGTATGAACATAAATACTGTTATGATTCCGTAGCATGCTATACATATTTCATCCCATAGATGCATTGCTTACATTCTGTCTAAATTTTGGTGGCCAACCTATAATACTCATTATAATCTTATGTGCTTTTTCGTTTAAATTCACTATCCAATAGTTTCTCCGTGTTGTGGCTCACTGTTTTTGATTCCCCCTACCTTTGAGACTAATTTTCAAATTTTCCCTAACAACATATATGGCTACTCCCCTCTCCTCGTCTAATCAATCGATCTGTGTTAAACTAGTTTAAATCCAATTTATTTATCAGTCCAACAGTTTCCGTAAGTGCAATAACATCTATCTTTTCTGTGCAGACAATAGCCTTTAATTCGTTAATTTCTTTTTTAGACTTCTACTGTTAGTACAATATACCCAAAGTGAATTGCTATTTTGATGCCCCCTTCTTTTTCTCTGATCATTTCTGCCGCCAATCTCTTTCTCCCACACAACACATACGTCTTTATTACCTCCTTCCTCCAAAATAATTCCCATACCACGATCTTACTACCAGCATTTTAAACCTAAACAAACACCACTAACCACTGGTTCCAACGACTTCGCACATCAAGCAACAACCCTAGCTCTTGATAGATGCACCCCATAACGAGCATACATTTCATTCTTTCAATCAGAAGTGGATGCCCAGTGTCTATGAAAGATATGCATTCTGGATTTTGCAATATCTTTCGCCGGCAAATTAAACACCAAGGGTGACCCTCGGACATCCATTCATTTTACCCACCCTCCCATTCTTGGAAGAATGCCACATATGGTTGGGATTCCTCCCTTGCTCCTAACTAATTTCAATGGCTTGTCCTGAATCTCTGGATTAGTTCCCTCACTCCTAACTCGTCCAATATCATTACCCCCTGCACTAATAAAAATTATGGGTTTGTTCCCCATTTTCCGTCATAATAGCATTCATGTTTTCAACAATATCACCAATGCCAGCTCACGGATAGCACACTCTTAATCTGTGTGTCCCCCTATCATCCGGCATCAAAACGTTCTGTCTAAATACCTCCACTGGGAATCTCCCACAACCAAAAATTCACTTCGGTACCTCCTCAACTTTCTCAGCACCCTGAGAGGCCCGCGCTACGCCGCTCCTGGGCTGATTCTGTTTCGGAGTGAACTGCTGGCTCGCCACAGCACTCGTGCTCCAACACGGCATATGAATTTGCTGTCTTTAGGCGGCCTTGTCAAGGCCTTCTTAAGACCCCTGTCCCCACCGACTCTCCACGACGAGGGTCACTTGTTATTATCTAGTCTTCTTCCGTTTCTTTCCTTCCGCGTGTTTCAGGCTGTTCGTACCTCCTCCTCTCGTAAGGACTCCATCTCTGCTCTCAGGGTTCCAACTAGGTTCACAACCATTCCTTCAGTAATCCTTCCATAATTCGCTATAATATATGTTGCTACAATCGGAGCTCCAGCTAATCACAAACCTAAAACTGTGACAGCACCAAGTAATTCCCAACTTAGCAAATCTCTCATATGAAGAAAGATTAACAAAGGGCTGTAGTTGCATTCACTGGAAATGCGAAGATGGGGGTACATGATAGAGGTTTACAAGTGGATGAATGGACATAACAAAGGGGATATTAATAGGGGTAGTTAAAAGTATAACCCAGGACAGAACGCGAACAATTGGGATAAAATTGGATCTAGTTCTAGATAGGAACGACTTGGGTAAATCCTGGTTCCAGTAACAGGGTTGTGAATTTGTGGAACCAACTGCCGCATAGCATGTGTAGGTGGGGTCCCCTCGATTGTTTTAAGCGCATGGGTTGGACATGGTATATGAGTGGGATTGGTGTGAGTTCATAAATAGGAGCTGCCTCGTAGAGAAAGTATACGCATAGGCCCAATAGGCCTTCTGCAGTTGCCTTTGTTCTTATGTTCTTATGTTCTTAATCTGAGCGACCAAAACTGAACTGACATAATCCTAAATGGGGGCCTAACCAGAGCAAGAGATAGCTGAAGAATCACACCAGGTGTCTTGTTACTAAAGCTCTTGCTATTAATAAATCCCAGTGTCCCCTATTTGCCTTAGTTACGAACATTTCATGCTTGATGTCCTTGTGTTTAAATTCTTCACTATCATAACTCTCATTGACTTCCCTTTTCGCAATTCGACTTCGCAATCTCGTCACCATCTAGCTCGTATTTTGTAACTCTATTCATCATTCTCACTAGCCTCAGAACTTTACTTTATCAGCAATTAAACTGCATCTGCCACTCCTTTGGCCATTTCAAACACACTCCAGCGTCCATTCCAAAACCGTCCATTCTGCAGTAGGGGATACTCTTTCCTTTTCATCAGGGTGCCAATTTCCTTTTACTCACAACTTATAACGTAACCTTTCTCCCTTAACTGGATGCCGAATCTGGTCGCAACACATACCAACAGACTTCCATGTACCTCAGAGAAACAGTATGGAGAGTCGATATGACGCTTATAGCAGGCAAAGGAAAATGATTAGGAGAGGGCACCGTAACAGTATTGAGGAGAGGGGCACCTAGGTGACACCCTAAGGTGTCACCTAGGTGCTCCTGTCTTTGCGGAAACTTCTACCAGGGTCACTATCGAGGAAAAAGTCTACGTCGACTTGAACTTGAAACTTGCCATATACTTCAGGTATGTAGACGACATTTGTACACAGGTGCCTGATGTCAGCCATTCTGCCAGGAGCTGAAAGAGGCGTTGGAAGCAATTCTGTGTTGCGTTCCACTTACCAGATGGAGAAGGAAGGGAAGCTACCCTTCGAGATGTAACAGTCATGGAAGGAAGCGGAGGTTTCCACACATGTGGGGCGTAGTCTCATCATTCTTCCATAGGAAACATCAAACTCTACGGGAATGATGCCTTCATCATGTCCACGTCAGTTCCTGCCCAGACAGGCTACAAGAGGACGTGTTGTTATACGCTTATGTCGACGGTGCTCATTCAGCCACAGCATCAGTACATTGGCAGCAAATCGACGTAAGAACTTTGTAGGTTAAGGCAGGGTCCCGTTAGTCCTCACAACGGCTTCTCATCGTGTTCTCATTGAAGCACTTTATCATTAAGCAAGGAAAGTGAACCGCCCATGCAAACCGTCTGAAGAAGACAACCCTAATAGCACACCTATGACCCCCTATCGCTATCTATTACAGGAATTCTGCTCTCACAGCTCATAAAAACGTGAGGAAAGGGTCCTGAAGATATTGTTAGTAGAAATGGTATCCCTACAGGACAAAATCAGAAGATACAACTAACGAATTTCTATAAAACCAAAAAACGGCCAAGCTACTTTCAATTGGAGGGAGAAACTTCCCAGACACGGAGCAGAACGCTCTAAAGAGACAAACGTCGTCTATGCCTTCCAATGCCGCTCTTGGGGGACTGTAAGCCTCAAAAAACTCAGTATATAGGCAAGACCAACAACATCTCTTTCCAGGCGTTA
>WNGS01111895.1:0-17028 GCA_020271785.1 Procambarus virginalis | reverse complement strand
CGCAGCTGTGCCTCTCGTTCTTTCCCAGCGCCGCTGTGCTTCTTCGCGCTTCAGCTGAGCTTCTCGTTCCCAGCTTCCTCACGCTTCAGCTGTGCCTCTCGTTCTTCTCGTTGCAGCTGTGCCTCTCGTTCTTCTCTTTGCACTGTTGCCTCTCGTTCTTCCCCGCGCAGCTGTGCCTCTTGCTCACGCTGTTCCTTGCGCAGCTGTGCCTCTTCACGCTTCAGCTGTGCTTCCAGCTGCAGCTTCATTATCTCCAGCTTAACGCTGCGCCCTGGCCGCTGCTGGATCCCCTACTGCTTCCACCGACGCTCAAGTTCTCTCCTATGCTGGCAGGTGTCTGTGGCCGTTCCTCTCCAAATGCTTCATCTCGTGCCCTGAGCTGTGCCATGATCTCGAGTCTTCTCTCCCCCCACTTTGGAAGCTCTCAACTTTATCTCAAAGTGGTCGGCGATCGATTGCAGCTGTGCCGCTGGTGCACTCCTCCAGCACTTGCTCGTCTCTTGTGTCAATGAAACACCTTATCCCTTTCCTGGGGGGAGGCTCGCATTGTGACTATAGTGATAACCTGGTGCCTGGATACCTATACCACAAACACGTACCTCATTGCAACCTTATCTTGATCGTGATCCTGGCAAGGTCGCCAATGTCAGGGTGTTGTGTTGTGTGGGAGCAACAGTAGACTAGTTATCCTCTCAAGGTGGTCTGCTCTGGTGATAACCGTTTACTTACCGTAGGCCGGCGGGTCTTCACTTTATCCTCTTGCGCCACTGTACACCCAGGAGAGTACCCGACGTCATCCCCAACCGTCCTCAGGTCGAAGAATGAGTGGAGACCAGATTGTTCCCTCAATTGTGTGCCCGCCCCGGCAAGGACTCTTTACGCTACTTACAAGGTCGCCAACTGGTGTTTTCCGGTGTCCAGTAACACTACAGTGGTGTTGAGTAATTGTGGTAATGTGTGGCAAGAGCACACCCAATTAATCTGATATCAGGCAAGTAATAATTCCTGTCACTCTGTCTTCTTTAACTATTTCGTAGTCACAAGGTTTATGGAGGGGATGATACAAACACCAAGGAATTTTGGTATTTTACTTAAAACCTCAGGATTTCCATGAATAAAAAACACACAGAAACAAATACAACAGCCGCTCTCTCCTCAGCAGATAATTTGGAGCACACCGATATGGCAACACACTTCCACCCCTCCGTCACCTTTCAAAACCAGCTGATCCGTGCCCTACTACTCGTGAGAATGTTTATTGCTTGTTTTCCTGGCATCACGCGCCCCGCTTCTTTAACTTCTCGTGAATCACTATATTTACCATCCACATGATATATCTATAATTCCGATAGACGCAATAAACACCACACTGGTCTCACGATCAATAACTCATTCTTACTGTACTAAAAGTGATATTTCACTGTACCAGGGATCTACACTGTACTTGATAATAATTACTATGAATGCACTTAATCACGGTACTGTTCTAGATTCGATAATTCCTCTCAAAGGGATCCACAAGTAATCACTTCACACACAAGCGAAATTATTCAATATACAGGCATATACATATACATAGATAAATCATATAGTATCAATAATAGTAATTATAACAAAGACTGGGCACATAGCCTAACACCATAGCTGGTTCACTAGTATATATATATATATATATAATATATATATATATATATATATATATATATATATATATATACTATTATATATATATATATATATTATAAGATATATATATCACATGAAATAAATTCTCGTCACAGCAAATTCTTTAGTGATCCAGGTGCTTGCACACACCACATATATATATAAATGAATACTGTGAGTGCTCTGTATAGCCTCACTCTGCCACTGTGCCTACTGTGACATAGATCCAGGTGAGACTGCTCACTACATGAAAGATACTCTGGCTAAATATATATAGCTAACTAAAGGGAATTGGGAGGGTAACTGTAATCACACCGCTTCACCTATCCTATGATGAGAGTTGAGTTGCAGCTCCTGGTCCAGGCTCTCGCCTCGTGTATCCTCCAGAAAACAAGCAACATCTCAGGACGATCACGTCTCGCCGCGTTCTGTCCAGTGCAGGTCCGTGCTCCTCCTCCACGTCTTGTAGGGTTGGAGTCGGTCTCCTGGCCGTCAACTTCCCTCTCACTTACGGCTGCCAGCCTACGTCTCGGCGGTAGTCGTACGGATTCCCAATTAGTTTCTTCTCTGCACTCCCAGTGGAATTGGCCCCGCCACTACAATGTCACTGTGAAGCTATCAGCCGTCCCAGACGATGCTGCTTAACTCCACCTGCACAGCACCCAAATCCAGAGCACTTGAAGCTCAATATACTGTCAATTCCCTCGTCGGTCCACACACATGTAGTGAAGGAAGACTTCTTGGCGTACTTGCATACACTGGTGACTCGTAAGGTTCCACAAGATTGTCGTGCTACTGTCAAACTGACGACCGTCGTTCACACATCCAACCTAGTTGACGAGTCGGTCAACCAGGTTTCCTCACGGTGGAATGGCCCGGCTGCTAAGCTGTCTCCTAAACGAGTGAACTGCCACCGACGGCACATACGTCACTGCCCGGTCCTTTTCCTCGCAACGCACCTGTCCCGAAGAACTTGTTGCTCAATATTCCGTCAATTCCTTCTCCATCCACACTTGGAAGAAGGAAGACCTCTCAGAGTGCGTGCTGACAACAGGAGGACGCATATATCCACCGGAGCTCGGGTAATCCATCCACTTGACAGATTCCTTGGCACATGTCTTGCCTCGATGACGTGCCGTGTGAGACTGTGGCGCCCAACGCGGCGCTACGGCTGGACCCCCTGGCCTTCGTGACGTCATATTTCCCAAGGGAGGTTTTCATTGGCCCCAGTGCCGCATCGCTGATGGTGACCAATCTGGTGTCACTGACGTCACACGGTTTTGGCGGGAGATCAGAGGCGCCAGCGCCATAGTGGCTTCCTAAAGGGCCTATACCACAGGCCAAAATACTCTTCTTGTACAAATTTCTCGGCACTGCGAGAATACTATTCTCTCCCACATATGTCAAACTAAGGCCCGCAACGTAGAGAACGCACGGGCAAGGTAGACATGACTCTTACAGCAGGCGTGGAGAAATAGAAGGGGGAACACCGTCAATATATATATATATATATATATATATATATATATATATGTATATATATATATATATATAATGTATATATATATATATATATATATATATATATATATATATATATATATATATATATATATATATATACATGCAAACAAGCCTGAATGGTCCCCAGGACTAGATACAACTGAAAACTCACACCCCAGAAGTGACTCGAACCCATACTCCCAGGAGCAGCACAACTGGTATGTCCGGTCGTGATGGTCAAGTGGTTTAAGGCATCCCTGTACATACCAGTTGCGTTGCTCCTGGGAGTATGGGTTCGAGTCACTTCTGGGGTGAAGGTGTTTTCAGTTATATATATATATATATATATATATATATATATATATATATATATATATATATATATATATACAGAATGGTCCCCAGGACTATATGCGAATGAAAACTCACACCCCAGAAGTGATTCGAACCCATACTCCCAGGAGCAACGCAACTGGTATGTACAGGGACACCTTAAACCGCTTGACCATCACGACCGGACATATGGAAGTGATAGCCTGAGCTATATGAACCTTTTCCCCGACGGCACTTGGATGGTTATCTTGGGCATAGCATTTTATCAAATCACCTCATTTTTGGGGGCAACATGTGAGGAACACAAATGCGAACAAGCCTGAATGGTCCCCAGTACTATATGCGAATGAAAACTCACACCCCAGAAGTGACTCGAACCCATACTCCCAGGAGCAACGCAACTGGTATGTACAGGGACGCCTTAAACCGCTTGACCATCACGACCGGACATAAGGAAGTGATAGCCTGAGCTATATGAACCACGTCCCCGCCGGCACTTGGATGGTTATCTTGGGTATGGCATTTTATCAAATCACCTCATTTTTTTGGGCAACACGTGAGGAACACAAATGCGAACAAGCCTGAATGGTCCCCAGGACTATATGCGAATGAAAACTCACACCCCAGATTTGACTCGAACCCATACTCCCAGGAGCAACGCAACTGGTATGTACAGGGACGCCTTAAACCGCTTGACCATCACGACCGGTCATAAGGAAGTGATAGCCTTAGCTATATGAACCACTTCCCTGCCGGCACTTGGATGGTTATCTTGGGCATAGCATTTTATCAAATTACCTCATTCTTTGGGGCACACGTGAGGAACACAAATGCGAACAAGCCTGAATGGTCCCCAGGACTATATGTGACTGAAAACTCACACCCCAGAGGTGACTCGAACCAAAAACTCCCAGGAGCAATGCAACTGGTATCTACAGGACGCCTTAATCCGCTTGACCATCACGACCGGACATAAGGAAGTGATAGCCGAAGCTATTTGAACCACTTCCCCGCCGGCACTCAGATGGTAATCTTGGGCATAACATTTTATCAAATCACCTCATTCTTTGGGGCACACGTGAGGAACACAAATGCGGACAAGCCTGAATGGTCCCCAGGACTATATGCGACTGAAAACTCACACCCCAGAAGTGTCTCGAACCCATACTCCCAGGAGCAACGCAACTGGTATCTACAGGACGCCTTAATCCGCTTGACCATCACGACCGGACATAAGGAAGTGATAGCCGAAGCTATTTGAACCACTTCCCCGCCGGCACTCGGACGTTAATCTAGGGCATAGCATTTTATCAAATCACCTCATTCTTTGGGGCACTTGCTTATACATGTGCCCATCCGGGCTCAAGAAGGGTGCCTCTTTAGTACAAGCTTGGAGTAGTTTCTTTACTCCTTTAGTACAAGCTGAAGCTAGTATAAGCTTCCTTTCCTTACGCCTCTTTAGTACAAGCTTGTACTAAAGAGGCACCCTTCTTGAGCCCGGATGGGCACATGTATAAGCAAGTAGATAGGGTCGCCATGGGTTCTCCCCTAGGTGTCCTGTTTGCGAACTTCTACATGGGTACCATTGAACAAAAGGTCTTAGTCGATATGAACTTGAAACCGGCCATATACTGCAGGTATGTTGACGACATTTTTACACAGGTACCTGATGTCAGACATCTGCAGGAGCTGAAGGAGCCGTTTGAGGAGAATTCCGTGCAGAATTACGAGATGGAGAAGGATGGGAAACGACCCTTACTAGATGTAACAGTCATGGAAAGGGGCGGAGGTTTCCACACTGCAGTCTACACTAAGGAAACAAACATAGGAATGTGCCTCAGTGCCAACAGTGACTGCCCAGACAGGTACAAGAGGAGTGTTGTTAACGCTTATGTCGACCGCGCTCTCAGCCACAGCTCAGGATGGAAGCAAGTCGATGAAGAACTCTGTAGGATAAGGCAGGTCCTAGTCAACAACGGCTTCTCCAATGGTTTCGTTGAAGACATCATAAGAAGGAAGGTGAAACGCCATGAAACCTCTGAAGAGACAACTAACACAACACCTGTACCCCCTATTAGAGTATTTTACAGGAACTTCTTTTCCACAGCTCATAAAACGGAGGAAAGGGTCCTGAAAGATATTGTTAATAGAAACGTTATCCCTACAGACAAAAATCAGAAGATACAATTGACGATTTACTATAAAACCAAGAAAACTGCCAACCTACTCATGAGAAACTCTCCAGACACAAAGCAGAACGCTTTGAAAGAGACCAATGTCGTCTATGCCTTCAAATGCCACTTGGGGACTGTAAGCCTCAAAGAACTCAGTATATAGGCTAGATAACAACATCTTTTTCCAGACGATTAACGATGCATAAGCAACAGGGCTCCATCAAGGAACATATAATCTCTTCCCTCAACCAGACCATCACCAGAGAAGTCTTAACAAAAAACACGGAAATAATCCATAGATACAGCGATAGCAGGCGGCTTGATATCTGCGAGGCACTGCACAAAAAGAAGTCAACACCAGCAATCAACAGCCAATTAACGCACAATTATATTCTACCCACTTCAAGACTCCGCTCCAATATAGAAGCATCAAGAAATATGGGCCAATAGGCCCTCTGCAGTTACTTCTATTCTTTCCTTTAGCCTATACCCATTGTTTCGTGTTCTGTGTTGTGTTGAAAGTTTGTTTTCACCTCATCCAAAACTATTGTAACATATCACCTCACCCATATGCAGGTATAAAATCGAAGCTGTTTAACTCTGTTCAGTTATAGTTGTGTGTGTGTAAACTAAAGTCTTGAAAATGTAATAAGTTTTACGAAACGCGCTCAAGGGTCGCATCAGACTAGAAATAAAAATGAATTTTGGAGAAATGATTTTTCAATTACCATCGACAGTAAAAAGAAACATAAGAAATATAGAGAAAATCCGTGTTAGAATTATTAATCTTACTTTTTCGGTCATATTTAATATTTAATAATATATGTCTACAGGAAAGACTGCTACCAAAAGGTTTTGCGCCCTGGTGAGGCCACTCCAGACCGACAACCAGAGCGCAACTCCATAGTCTCCTGAGACTGATGGATGCCTACTATATATATATATATATATATATATATATATATATATATATATATATATATATATATATATATATGTGTATGTGTGTGTGTGTGTGTGTGTGTGTGTGTGTGTGTGTGTGTGTGTGTGTGTGTGTGTGTGTGTGTGTGTGTGTGTACTCACCTAGTTGTACTCACCTAGTTGTGCTTGCGGGGGTTGAGCTCTGGCTCTTTGGTCCCGCCTCTCAACCGTCAATCAACAGGTGTACAGTTTCCTGAGCCTAATGGGCTCTATCATATCTACATTTGAAACTGTGTATGGAGTCAGCCTCCACCACATCGCTTCCTAATGCATTCCATTTGTCAACCACTCTGACACTAAAAAAGTTCTTTCTAATATCTCTGTGGCTCATTTGGGCACTCAGCTTCCACCTGTGTCCCCTAGTGCGTGTGCCCCTTGTGTGTGTGTGTGTGTGTGTGTGTGTGTGTGTGTATAACCATTATTAGTATGCCAGATCTGTTACACACAATAAAGCCGAACAACAGAGAACTAAAAAGACTTAACTGACTCTAGATGTTATCACCAGACCTCCTCCCCCAATTGTTTCTGAAGCCACGGCTTGCGGCTCTGCTCCGAGCCTTCCTCACACACATACACACACACACACACCCAGAGTTTCCAAGCATCTGATACCAAGCAACTCTTGACTAACACACTACATACGGACGTAATTCTCCCAAAACTGTTACAAAATTATCTACATTATAATATCATAACTAAAATGATAAGCATTCGTAAAGGAAACAATAATTATGAATTATGAAACAACTGGCAACACAACCCACCAACCATACTCGTCCTCCTCAATTTTCACCCGTTCTGTACACTTTCAGGCAAGGCACCTTGATCATGTACACAATCCATATACTGCCACATCCTATGCTAAACACAATAAAGAAGACTTATCAAAATATATATGAAATATGTAAATTTCTCTCATATACATCCTACTTGACAAACTGAAATGAGAGACATAATATAGGTAACGCATACTCTTTGTGAGAACCAGGTCATTGCCGGGTCGTAACACTTAATTGACCGTTGTTGCTGCTGGTGGACACAACACTTCTCGCTCAGATGACCGTTGTTGCTGCTAGTGGACATAACACTTGACACTCAGTTGACAGCTGTTGCTGCTGGTGGCCACTCTTCTTGACATTCAGCTGGGTCTCTTGGTGGACAATTACATTTGATACTCAGTTGGCAGCTGTTGCTGCTGCTGGACAATTACACTTGATACTCATTTGGCCGCTGAGTATCAAGTGTAATTGTCCTGGTTGCTGCTCTGTTTACTGAAAGTTATTTATGATCTCTTCAGTATTATCATTGTATCACCGCTTCCTTCTTCTTATAGTAAAATGCTATAATTCAAGACTTTTAGATTAATGCATAACTGTTTATTGAGAAAAATGGTTAGTGTAAGAATCCTTTCTTGAAGAAGCTTAGTATCCAGGTCCATAATGAGGTCGGTAGCTGCAAGGTGAGACTTTTGTCGAGGGAACGGTAACAATAGTCAAGAACATAATTGGATGAATAAATTGGTGAATACCAACTTTTCCATCATGCGTCAATCTGTTTGCTTTACATTTTCGTGCAATTCGTTGACGTTTATTGCCAGGTAACCATTGTTCAACATGAGTATGTGATGTTGCGTGTCAGTGTTCTGGACCTGTGATGGTCTATTATTGTATTTGCTATTTTAAATATAAATGAACGCGGAGCAGCTTGTTATGACCTCGAGTGAACAATTGTGTTTAACAATTTATATTTAATTAAATACTAAGAGAATAATTAGGGAGTGGAGGGTAGGAAGAAGGTGAAGGAAAAGGGAGAGAGTAAAGGGAAGGCGAGAGATTGGAGGGAAAATGAGAGAGAGAGGAGGAATGGGATATTGTGGAGGGAAGGGAATATTGTGGAGGGAAGGGAATATTGTGGAGGGAAGAAAAGACAGAGTGGAAGGAAGGGAAGAGAGTGGAAGGATGAGGAGAGAGTAAAGAGAAGGGAGAGGGTGGAGGGAAGTGGAGAGAGAGAGTGTAGGGAAGGGAATTGAGTGGAGGAAAGGAGAGTGGAGGGAAGGGAAGAGAATCGAGGGAAGGGGGAGAGAGTGGAGGGAAGGGGAGAGAGGGAGGGAAGGGGGAGAGAGTGAGGGAAGGGAAGAGAGTGGAGGGAAGAGAAGAGAGTGGAGGGAAGGGGAGTGAGAGTAGAGGGCAGGGAATAGAATAGAGGGAAGGAGAAATAGTGGAGAGAAGGTAAGAGAGTGGAGAGAAGGGGAGAGAGTGGAGGGAAGGTGAGGGAGAGTGGACGGAATTGAATAGAGTGGAGGGAAGGAGAAAGAGTGGAAGGGGGAGAGAGACGAGAGGAAAGGAAGAGAGAGTTGATGAGAAAGAAAGAAAGAAAGAAAGAAAGAAAGGGAAGCAGAAGACATTGAACAAAACATTGTTTACTTAGTAATTCTTGGCCTCAGGTCCAGCACTACATAAAGTGTTCGTGTATTAACTATTCAAAGTATTCCTCGCAACTCTCTGGGTCTTCAACCAGCCAGCATTGGACAGCCCATAAAATATTGTTGAAAGAGTGTGCATATTCTCTCGATCACAAAGAATACATTGTGTCGTCAACATCGTGATCCTCTAAGAATTTCCAGTTCATCCAGTATTACAGGCGCGTACTATCAATTACAGTATGTAAATATCGAGATACAGCTGTATTCCATAGATAAATGTACCAATGCTTTATATTTTATTTGAATTTAATAAAGGGGGCATGAGTTGATTTTTTAAAAGTTGTTCAATGTAAACCAATAATTTTTGACTAGTTGTATACGAAAAGGGCTGCAATTATTCCAAGTTTCAGTACTGCAACCAAAATAGAAAGGGAGATTTTTGTTTCTTGTTTTTTTCAACGAATATTACACATTTTCTAGTTAACTCTAATCTTTCACTTTTTCAGATATAATCCTTCTATGACACTTTTCTGACACATTAACATATAGTAAAGGATCTGTAGGAAGGGATTTTCCAAAACATCTTTAGTTTTCTTAATACAAACAGTTAAATGTTCCCAAAAAATTATGCAGATATATCATGTTAATTGTTATTTATAAAATCAGTAAATGAACTCAGGACAAAACTCTTGCTACATATTTTAGAGATATACACTTTACATATAAGGTGTAAGTTTCATGTAAACTGTATAAAAATTAAAGATGTAGAGTCGTTTATGGTACTTGACAAATAAATCTTGAAAGATATTAAAGTCTAAGGTACTGCCATCTGTGGCTGAGATTGATATCAACCAATTTCCTTCAAAATTGGCACCCATACATATAGACGTACGTGCAGTCAGGTGTATAAGTTCCATGCAAATCGTCCGATAAACAAATAAGAAAAATCAAATTAAAAAAATTGAAAAAAATAGTTTTTTTAATTTTTTCAACTTTTAGTTTTTTAATAAAACTAATTATAATTTTTTTTAATATATGCTATCGTGATAGCCGAGAGTCAAAGACATGATGTCAGTTGACACTTGTGTTTGATAATCTTTTTTGCCCATTTTAGAAAATTTTTGACACCAACTTCAATATTTTTTTTCTCCCTTCCTATTTGTGCTACGATGCTGAGACTTGGACCAGATGAAACCCTTTTCATATACAACTAGTCAAAAAAGTTTGATTGAAATCGAACTAGTTTTTATTTAATGCATTTTTTTGGAAATCTGGAACTCATGCCGCCATATCTTAACTTCTCTTATCTTAACTTAACTCATATCTTAACTTCTTCTTTTGTATTAAGAAGCTCAATTGTTCTCGCATTAATTACATCCCATGGGGCTCCTAGAGGCTCTTTCTCCAAGCATGTCAACAGTACCGACATCAAGATGCTAGTAGTTGATAGTATTTACTGGAACCTATTTTTATATATATTTTTAAGGAGAAATTATTGTTTGTTATGTTATTAGTTATATTGCTATATATGTTGCATATCATTCCATTTCACCTTGTCATAAAAATGAAACTAATATACACATGGAACTGCCAGTCACACTTCCGTGGAAATAAACATTCCATTCACCTGGACTGTATGGGTCTCGAACCACGGACCGCATGTGTGTGAGGCCGTAACTCTATCAACTCGGCAATGTCTTAAAAAGGAAAGTCTCCATAAGTGGCATCCTGCTGCCAAACTGAAATAAACATGGAATGTTCATTTCAACGGAAGTGTGGATGCCAATTTATATGACATGAATGTGCGTCAGTAATTCCTCTGGGATTCAGTAGTAGTCAGTTTAAAATACCAGTTTCACAGCAGGATGCTGCTTCTGGAATCTTTCCTTTTTAAGACGGCTCATAGCCGAGTTGATTGAGCTATGGCCTCACATGTGTGGGGTCCTGGACTGTATGGGTCGAGACCCATACAGTCTAGGTGAATGAAATGTACATGGTATATACATGCAAGATAACCTTGCCATTTTATATGGTTAGGCATTCTTGTATTGTCACATGAATCCCCTGCATAGCGGTGGAACTGCCTTTTCCTTTCACCATTCCACGTCTTCATACTGGAAGTCCGGCTCCGTGACAGCAAGAGGAGTCATCCGACCTGCCACATGCTCCACCACCCAGTACCCCCCGGCGCCTGGTACTGGTTGTCAGCAAGCAAGGTGCCTCCGTTAACCAGTAGTTAACCTTCTGCAAACAAGCAGTTTCCAACTTAAACTATCAGATGTATAGCCTCTACACGAAGGTGCCGCCAATTGCAAACTAACAGTTTGCGACAGTCGCTTGTAATCAACATGTGTTAAACTGGCAGTGACGTCATCACCGCCGGGCTATATAAAGGGCATTACCAGCCTTTAGAGCAAGTCTCTCTCTTAGTGCTCTTGGGTCATCGCTAGCCTCCCGCAAAGCCGTCTACTCCCAGCCTACGTCGTGTGTCGGATGCTGTTGTGGTATGGTGAATGCCTTCAGCCTACCAGTATTTATTCATGCCTTCTACTTAGTGCACAGATTATTCTTGTTATAATTTCCCTATTATTTTGTTCACTTTTGAAGAGTATGATCGCCAAGTGTTCTTTGGTGCCATTTTTGTTCATTAATATTTCAGTAAATTGTTTTAATTATTTATTTGGTTTCCTTTTGTTTCTACCTACGGCTTACACATTGCAAGGGCCAAAGCAGCATTTTTTTTTATCTTGTGTGACTGAGAGTCACACCCACTTAGCTCAGTATGGCTGCACTACTACTTCACGTCACATTGAATGAGGTCCTGTCCAGGGAGCTGTCCTAGGAGCTGGCCTCAAGAGCTGTTCCTAGCAACCTTTTTCTTAATGTTGTGTTTAGTTGCTATACTTGGCTTTTATACTTTGCATTTTTTCAGAATTAATTTTGAGATTTACATACTCGTGACTGAACATGTCTACATTACAGGTGTAGCATTCTGTCATCTGTTTATTAGATTGACTTTGATTACGTGATGTTGCATGTGCAAATTCATGCTCGTAATGGTTAGTCTTCTAAGTTATTGCTATATCTTAATTACCCACATTAATTTTGTCGCAATAGAGAGGACTCACTCAGATCACCACCTCGGGTACTTATCTGGTACTTTGATTTGTCTCCGAACAATTATGTTCCACTTCGCATTACGAACTTAGGAGGAAATACTGGACTAGACATCCTTATGCATCCAGAACTGCGTTATACATTCTGGACGTGAATAGCCGTTCTCGTCACAGTGGTAACACTCCCTGTACCCCTAACCCTTCGTTCAAAGTTCATGATTAATTGCTCAAGTAGGGAGTTTACTATTCTTTTATAGAGCACAAGAAATGGTAACTCTGCAGTTAATTACCTAGATTCCAGTAGGACAACTCTTGTCTTTATCCTCACTAGAGTACAGGGTAAAGACATCCCTACATCTTCTTTATATTTTAAACATTCATTTATATTGTTTCTGTAAGTCCTTATTAAAGTCAAAGACTTCGTTTTATTTCAGGTTATCCTATATAGTACAGTAATTTATATTGTAAATTTATTGTTTCCTTACAGGATAGTTATTTACGTACAGTGTTGTCAATTATATAACAACCATTCTCGTGCTTAGTGCCACATCACCTACAAGGCAGTCTAGTAATCCTCACTTACTGGTTCGCCTACAGGGTCCTTGCATTTTCTTCCATTGACAATTCTCTTTATATAATCTTATATATGTTTCGATTAGCCCCATTTCGTGCCAACCCGGAGGAGGAGCTTCACACATTAATTCGTGCTACTAGAACCGAATTGATAACCCTCACCACTGAGTATCACATCTTTCCTCCCCATAGGGTCACCAAAGCGAAGTTTCATAACCCAATTCTAGACCATCTTGCAGACTATGGTTTTATTATTCAAGAGCAGCAGGACCCACATAGAGTTGCTGATACAACCACCCTCGCACACATGAAATTAAAAATCGAATTAACCCAGCTAAAAGTTGCTGTCGATGAACGCAAACGGGAAATGAGACGACAAGATGCTGCATTAGCTCGTGAACATCGAAAACAAGAAGCAGCACTACAATGAGAGCACGAACAAGAACAATTTCGGCTCTACGAGCAAAAAGCTGAAATAGAACGTGCACGTGAACAGGAACGAGTCTAGACCCTTCAACAGGAAACTGACCTGCAACCTCAGCGTCTAGAACAAGAAGCTGAACTGCAACATCAACGCCAACAACAAGACGCTGAACTGCAATGGCTACATCAAGAACAAAAAGCTGAACTGCAACGTCAACAAGCTGAACTGCAACATCAACGCCAACAACAAGACGCTGAACCGCAATGGCAACATCAAGAACAAGACGCTGAACTACAATGTCAACAAGCTGAACGCAACTTCATCTCCAATAACAAGAAGCTGACTTGCAACGTCTACGAGAAGTAGAACGACAGCAAAGCCTGGTTCAAGAGCTTCAAGTCAAGAGACAGCATGAGGAAGATAAAACTGCCATCACAATACGCTTGGAACAAGGTAAATCAGACACGGCGCTCGAGTTCCGACGTCAGGAGTTAGATCTTGAAAGTACCCACATCTCTCAGTGCCATAAAGCAGAAGCCAACTTACCGTTACGTTTTAATCCTACGCAGAGTGTCAAAATGATACAACCTTTTGTAGAGGTGAAGGTAGATTAATTTTTTGTGTCTTTCGAGGTCTTGGCCACTCAGTTACTCTGGCCTTGGAATCAATACTCTATACTTCTCAGATCACACCTTACAGGACGAGCTGCCTTAACCCTTAGTGCTCTTGCCACCGTGACTGACTACGATGTACTCAAGCAAGCAGTCCTTGACGCCTATCTGTTTTCCACTGAAAACTACCGACGACGTTTCAGGGACTATATAAAGTCTCCTACCTATGTGGAGTATGAGCAGACCAAAAAAAGATATTTTCTCAAGTGGTTAGAAAACCACCTTCAATGAACAAATAAATCTAATCATGATGGAAAAATTTGTAAGGCGAGTCCCAAACGCCGTACGCCTATATCTTGCAGATAAGGGAGAGACAAACCTCAGTAAATGTGCCCAGTTAGCTGATACTTACAGTTTAATCCATAAATCTTTTGATTCATATAAACCATTGCGACGGTGTCCCACCCCTATATCTTTACTGGCCCGGCATCAGGAGTCATATCTCTGCAACCTGAACGTTCTCTAATGTTCAGGGAACATTTTGATATATGTGAAAGTATGGAACGTTATCGTGTTGGCAGTGAATTTGCCGTTTTAGTTTGGTTATACAAGTGGCTTACGCCCTTTTGTGTTACAAGATGGCGCCGGGGTGCTCTGTTTCCCGCCAAAGGAGCGTGTCGCCTGCTGGTTGTTGATTGGCTCGGTAAGGTCACGTGACATCATGGACCAATGAGTAGGAGCCCTCGGGCGATGTGACGTCACGAGGCGGAGTGCTCCGGGCGGTGGGCGCCCCTGCGGGCGTAGCACGTCACGGCCCATCATAGAGAGTGGCCGCGCTCAAGTGAGCTCTCGATCTAGATGCTTGGAAGCCCCATCCAGAGGACCCAAGCAGCCGCATTGATACTGCAGACATCGTGGGAGGTCATACGACTCCCGTAGAGCACATGGAAGCAAGGCTTGGCTGGTGTTAGAGCGCCAAGAGCTCTTTTACCGACAGTCTGTGGCAGAGACGAACGTTGGGCTGGGACGTCTGGGACGCCTAGCGGGCCGCGTTCAAACGCATCAGGCGAGCTGCTGTGCCTGGGGCCAAGTCCACTGTCAGACCGAGGAGGGGACACTGAACTAGACTGCAAGTTGTCTACAGTGCCAGTGTGGGAGGAAGAAGGCGACGTGCTCAGGGACCCGTCTCCAGTACTTCGAGAGGAAGAGAAGGAGTACCTGCCTGAAGAGTGTGTGAACGGCGAGGACGCCCATCTACAAGTCGACTGAGGACCTTTTGTGCGGGACCTGATCAACGGAGGACCAGACGCCAGGACCAGGGACCTCAGCAACCCTCGCCAGAAGATAGGTCGGCATCGTAGCAGAAAGAATTAAGGTAGATAAATTCCCCCCCCCCCTCCCCCCCATTACCCCCTTGATCTAGGTGAGCTAGGATATCTTTCATATTGTGAACATTGTCTTTATTGTTACTACCAGTGTGGTAGAGAGTTAGGCTAGGAGCCAGATTACTCATGAAGACATGAGTAACCTGGGAGGACAACCCGGTCTCCCTACCGACCGGTAGGGAGCCGGTCGGCCGAGCGGACAGCACGCTGGACTTGTGATCCTGTGGTCCCGGGGTCGATCCCGGGCGCCGGCGAGAAACAATGGGCAGAGATTCTTACACCCTATGCCCCTGTTACCTAGCAGTGAAGAAGGTAACTGGGTGTTAGTCAGCTGTCACGGGCTGCTTCCCTGGGGATGGAGACCTGGTCGAGGACCGGGCTGCAGGGACACTAAAGCCCCGAAATCATATCAAGATAACCTCAAGATGAGTTGATGTATAAATATATTTGTGGGTGCATTGACTTTTGGGCAGCTGGAAGAAGTGGCTGGGTTCAAGAGGCCAGGAGTGAGCTCTTGAATCGTCCAGCTGACAGTGTTGATGGTGGACTACTGGCTGTCGTGGCGAGTGGTCGTGTCCGCTGCTTGCTCTGGCAGTTTTGGTGGTTGTTGCCAGTTTTGGCCGTTTGAGGGCGTGTGTCTCTGCTCGCCTGTGCTGACGTGGACTTCACGATGGGGGTCCCCCTCCCACCAATACTGCGGGCTCAGTCTGTGGGCTTGGAATTTTCCAGCAGGGCTGGATACCTGGAGATCGCGCGGGTTTGTGAACAGCTGAACATTCCTGTGATGGACATTTACGGCGTCGAGCTGGTGACGGCCCGTCGTGTGATAATCAAGTTCACAGAGGAGTTGGCATACCGCGACTTTCTCTGTCGTTACGAGGGGCGGACATTACCTCTGCAGGATGGTGCGGGCACTGTTTCAATCTCTGATCGGAGTGGTGCCCTCACCTACGTCAGCATGCATGGGGCTCCATTGGAGTTTCCGGAGGGTCTGCTCTGGCGGTACTTCGGCCGTTTTGGCTCCGTAATTAGTGTGCGGGTGAATGTGGTATCTTCGAGCCCACTTAAGGGTGTAAGGACGAACATTCGCACGCTGGGCATGAGGCTCCGGGAGGATATTCCGTCCTCTGTGTGTCTGATGGGGTACACAGTCCGTGTGTTTTACGCCCGCCAGCCTCGGACATGTTATCGTTGTGGCCTGTTGGGCCATCAGGCTGCTGACTGTTCTGCGCCGGCCTCTGCGCCTGTGAACCTCTTCAGTGAGGAGGATTTTCCGCCGCTTCTGTTGGGGAGGTTTCTGTGGCTATGGACGACTCTCCGGCCTCGGATATGCCTCCTGTGTCGCCTGATGCGCCCCCTGTGGTGGTGGCTTCTCCTCGGGAGGTTGTGTCATCGCCTGGTGATCATCCTGCTCCGCCTAGTGTCTCTGGGATTCTTCGGCCGACACTCTGCTCGAATCCCCCGTCTTCCTCTGCTGCACCTGATCCTGTCCCTGTCCCTGCACCCTCGCTGTCTGTTCCGGCTGTGCTGGGTGCTGGGGTGGTTCCGGCGCTTCCCCATGTGTCTGGCCTGGTGCCCCATGTGGTTGAGGATGATGCAGTACTGCGGCGTGCGTCGGTTCGCCCGGCTTGTATTGAGGTGTGTCTGAGTCGGCCTCCGGGTCTGATGATGTGCGGCCCGTGTCTAAGCATCCCGGCGTTCGTGGTCTGCATGGGCGGACGTTGGCGAATTCGGCGCTTGTGAGTCTGCAGGCGCCAGCGGGGTGGTGCTACGGCTGCATTGCGTACTATGGTGGCGGTGGAGGTGCATTTGCCAGAGGATGCCTGTGACGGTCTTTCGGC
>WNGS01111887.1:52383-58345 GCA_020271785.1 Procambarus virginalis | reverse complement strand
CCCTTTCTAGATGTAACAGTCACGGAAAGGAACGGAGGTTTCCACACTGCAGTCTAAACCAAGGAAACAAACATAGGAATGTGCCTCAATGCCAACAGTGACTGCCCAGACAGTACAAAAGGAGTGTTGTTAACGCTTATCTCGACCTGTGTTCTCAGAACACAGCTCAGGAGGAAGCAAGTCGATGACAGAACTCTGAGTGTAAGGCAGGTCCTAGTCCAACAACGGCTTACTCCAATGGTTCGTTGAAGACATCATAAGAAGGAAGGTGGAAAACGCCATGCAACCTTTGAAGAGGACAACTAACACATACACCTGTACCACCTATTAGACTATTTTACAGGAACTTCTTTTCCACAGCTCATAAAAACGGGGGAGAAAGGAAAGGGTCCTGAAAGATATTGTAATAGAAACGTTATCCCTACAGTAAAAAAATCAGAAGATACAATTGACATTTTACTTAAAACCAAAAAAACGGCCAGCCTACTCATGAAAAACTCTCCAGACACAAAGCAGAACGCTTTTAAAAGAGACCAAGTCGTCTATGCCTTTCAAATGCCCACTTGGGGACTGTAACCCCAAAGAACTCAGTATATCAGGCAGACAACAAGTCATACTTTCTAGGCGATTAACGATGCTTAAGCAAAAGGGCTCAATAAGGAACTATAATCTCTTCCCACAACCAAACCATCACCAGAGATGTCTTAACAAAAACACAGAAATCATCGATAGATACAGCGATAGCAAGGCGGCTTGACATCTGCGAGGCACTACACGTCAAGAAGTCAACACCAGCAATCAACAGCAATTAGAAATAATGCACAACTTATTCTACCCACCCCTTCAAGACTCCGCACCAATATAGAAGAATCAAGAACATATGGCCAATAGGCCCTTGCCCAGTTACTTCCATCTTCCCTTTCATCTATTATACCATTGAACGTGTTCTGTCTTGTGTTATGAAAGTTGTTCACCATCCAAAAACTGTGAAACATATCACCTACCCAAATGCGGTATATAGACAAAGCTGTTTTTAAATATTAGCATAGTAAAACCTCTGTTTAGTGTTTGTGGTTATAGTTGTGTGTGTGTAAACTAAAGTCTTTGAAAATGTAATAAGTTATTACGGAAACACGTTAAGCGTCGCATCAGAATAGACATTAAAATGATTTTGGGAGAATATATTTTCAATTACCATCAACAGTTAAAAAGAAACATAACAAATATGTGAGAAAATACTCGTGTTAGAATTATTAATCTTACTTTTTCGGTCATATTAATAACATATGTTTACAAGAAAAAGATTGCTACCAAAAGTAAAAATATACAATATATATATATATATATATATATATATATATATATATATATATATATATATAATACATATATAGTATATATATAACATATTATAGTTATATATAATATACTATATATGCTATATTATATAATACTCATATTTATAATATATTGTGATGAATCTCTTTAAGAGGGGGAGATTGAGCCTGCTCTTCCCTAAATAAGTTACTTACACATCTACAAGAATAAGATGCTACATTCAAGATACGTCTACCAGTAGCACAAAACGTTTTGACCAGGAGAAAAACGTACCCTAAACCCCCAAACTCCACACTCCCTCCTCGCCGACTATCTGTAGTCAACCAGCAAACTACCATTCCCAGCCTGCTGCTTCTGATTGGTGACCAGCCGCTGCACACACCTGCACCTCTGCACCTCAGCGCCTCTACCTGAGTCGATGCTGGGCTTGAACCAGCCATTGACTTCAGAATATCCTTGTGCTCTCAAGCTGTGAACCAATCTAATTGATACACGTGTATCAGGTGGAGGTTCTAAGCTATCACTCTATTCTCAGCACCATTATTATATTTTACCTTTGTCATTTTTTCTTTATAATATTCTTAGCAGTAAGTCATTCATGATCATAGATTTTTGTTATAATTTTTTGACTTGTTTGTTTGCACTGTACATAGCCAAGGGATTTGTCTTTTGTTTTTTATTTGCTTTCCAGTTAATTAAGTTTACATTGTTCCTAACTGTGTGTTTTGCGTGTCTTCCCTTACTTTACCACAGACAACAGCCAAGCAGTCTCTTTTTTTTTTTTTTGTAATGTGACAGGCATTGAACGCCATTAGGAAGACTGCCGAACATACTACACATCCATACATTTTCCCGTCACATTTCAGGGGGTCCTGTCTAGAGCTTTCACTCACGGTACTAGTACTAGAACATCAATTGTGGTAAGTGTACTTGGCTTTTAATACAGTTGCTTTTCAATATTTTCATTTACTGTTTCATATTCATATGGTCTGTGTGTATTGCGCATTCCGAGAGTAGTATGGTGAGTGTTGGATAACGTTGGATTACGTGGTGACTGTAGGCGCTCAGTCATTCTCTTAATTGGTCATCCCTCCCTCAGTGTTATATACCGTGTTTGACGGGGACCACCTTTTGTGTCCCTAGGATATTTCTCAAACTCAGACAGATCATCATTTTGATACCCTGTTACTTTGATTTGTCTCCGGGTCAATAGCACCCAATCTTTTGCAATCCGACCGAAAGGAGGAAACAGAGGGCCATAGTTCCTCTAGCACGGACACGTTGCTGAGTTGGGACCTCGCCCGCACAGTTCCCGTCACCGTTGACACTCGCCACCCCTACACGTCGGTCAGAGATGATGATATTTACTTAGGGAAGTTAGCTTTCCAGCTTCCCATTCTTCTCCATCTTGTCTTGTGTTGAAAGTTTGTTCACCTCATCCAAAACTGTTTTAACATAACACCTCATATCATATATCATATCACTCACCTCATATCATATCAATACATATTCTGTATTACTATCTTCTGATTTAGGGCTTCTATCCCTCTAACTATTTTCTCTAGCATCAGGCTTAGCTGAAATAGGAGTCTCCAAGCACCAACTTATATACCAAGCCCACCATCTAGGATTATGCCTGAACGGAGAAGTGAGTGCCCCCAAAGATACAAAGCCAGTGTTCTCAATGCTTATATTCGTCGAGCGCTTACCCACTGCTCCGTGTGGAGCAACGTGAGTAGAGAGTTTGAAGAGTAACTCAGGTATTGGTGAACAACGGAATAGCAACGCGGAAATAAACGCTGCTATAAGAAAACACTTGGACCGTTGGAATATTCCTGACCTAGAACAGAAACGACAATACCTCCAATAAAATTATATTACAATCAACCATGCACAGTGAACATATAAAAGAGGAAAGAATAATGAAGAAATAATCGTAGGAGTAAAAAGCATTACTCCTAACCAAAACATAAACCTGATAATATTCTACAAACAAGAAGACTTCCGAACTCCTATCAAAACAGTCCGAAGCCGACAGAGAACCCTCTACAGCAGTCAAGCGTTGTATACATGTACACTTGCCCCCACGAAGGATGTAATCTTCAATCTAAGTACATAGGTATACGTCGACCAAGCTGACGAGGCGTTTGACATGCCATCTTCAATCCGGTGCCCCTAGGAATCACATGAGACAAGCCATGACATCACCCTACAAGAGAAATGTTGAACAAAAATACCTGTATAATAGACAAAACCCAAGATGCAAGAAGATTACAAATTCTTGAAGCAATTCACATAAGAATAGAACAACCTACCATGAACACCCAAATCACGGAACTATTTACTCTACCCACAATGAGAGTAAGGACAAGACCAGAACATAACGATGCCAACACAGAAGACAATGTTCAACATAACAGCCAATTACACTGGATTAATCTTTGTATGTAGACAGGAGCTGCCTCGTATGGGCCAATAGGCCTTCTGCAGTTACCTTTATTCTTATGTTTCACCCCACATTGTATCCCCCCATGTTTTCACCTTTATTGTCTTATCAGCTGACCCAGTGCAGGTATAAAATCAACCAGTCCTGAAAAATCTCTTCACTTGAGAATGAACCATGGAGGTTCGAAACGTTGTGCAAATTGTATAAATAAGTGTAATACATTCTATAGTAATTCACTTCTTTTCTTCACCTTGAAATAACGAAAACGAGTTTTGAAGAACTCCTATTTCAGCTAAGCCCTGATGCTAAGAAAATAGTTAGAGGGATAGAAGCCCTAAATCAGAAGATAGTAAATACAGAATATGCGGTCATATTCAATGAGACATGTTTAAAAGAAAACCTGCTGCCAGTATACACCAATATATATATATATATATATATATATATATATATATATATATATATATATATATATATATTATATCTATATATATATATATAATATATATATAGCCCAAAATTAACGGAATACGATTCACTCCTAAAGACAATAACTATGAAAGTGTTAAACTCTCCCTGCAAGATGACCAGTGGGACCAAGCAACGCTCCCAGTTAGACTTGGGGGTATAGGTATTCGCAAGGCGACACAGTTAGCATTGCCGGCATTCTTATCCTCGACCAGTGCTACAAGTGAATTAGTGAAGGAAATACTACCAGAATACCTAAGGAACTCCATTGGGATTCGTGATCCCAAATTTGTGGAAGGAGCTGGTCGGTGGGACACACTCGCCAATTCACACACCCGACCAACTTGTCCAAACGACGGTAAACAGGCCAAATGGGATAGCCCCATAGTGGAGAACATCGCCAAAGCATTGCTGGACGTAGCTTCTCAGAAGGACAGAGCGCGTCTCCTAGCTGTGCAAGCCCCCATGCTGGGGACTTCCTGTTGGCAGTCCCTAATTCCGCCTTGGGCACCCGCCTGGATCATCGGGCCCTAAGTATTGGTGTTGCCCTGCGCCTTGCCGCCCCTATCTCCACCGAGCACCGGTGTATTTGCGGCCAGGCACGGGCAGACCAATACGGCAGCCATGGTCTCATCTGTCGTAAGACACAGGGAAAGATTGCCAGACACGAGGCAGTCAATGACATCATCAAGAGAAGTTTGGCTACAGCTGGGTGTCCAGCACAAAGGGAACACCAGTTGTGCAGACCTGACAACAGCCAAAAACGCCCAGATGGAGTCACCCTGCAGGCATGGAGGGAAGGTAAACAGGTCGTATGGGATTACACCTGTGCATCTACATTGGCTGATACCTATTTACGTTACAGCTCAGCGGAGGGAGGTGGGGCAGCCACCTTCAGGGAGACCCAGAAAATCCACAAGTACAGAGACCTAGAACGTTGTTACAGGTTCGTGCCGATAGGCTCAGAGACTCTGGGTGCCTGGGGTAAATGTGCACTCAAGTTTTTAAAGGAGGTTGGTGAGGAACTCATTGGGAAAACTAGAGACCCACGAGCAGCCAGTTTCCTGTTCCAGCGCCTCAGTGTCGCAGTACAGAGGGGAAATGCGTGCTGTATCCTGGGTACGCACCCAACCTCCGAGGAGCTGGACGAGGTCTTCGAACGCTGATTGTTTAATTATTACATATTTGTGTGTGTGTGTGTGTGTGTGTTCTCTGTAAACTGTAGCATTGCAATAAATAAAACAAAACATACAAAAAATAATAGGGGTGGTAGGAGAAGAAAAGAATTAAGTATTCGGTGAGAATCCACAAGATCTTCTCTAAATGCTCTTTGTTTTCTTCTTCGAGGATGTGGGTCCCTGCAATTGCACCAGAGGTGGTACCCTTATATATATATATATATATATATATATATATATATATATATATTTGGTGTATACTGGCAGCAGGTTTTCTTTTACACATGTCTCATTGAATATGACCGCATATTCTGTATTTACTATCTTCTGATTTAGGGCTTCTATCCCTCTAACTATTTTCTTAGCATCAGGGCTTAGCTGAAATAGGAGTTCTCCAAAACTCATTTTCGTAATTTCTGGGTGAAGAAAAGATGTGGATTACTATAGAATGTATTACACTTATTTAAACAATTTGCACGACGTTTCGAACCTCCATGGTTCATTCTCAAGTGAGGAAATGTTACAATGTGGT
>WNGS01111887.1:44883-49883 GCA_020271785.1 Procambarus virginalis | reverse complement strand
GTATATCTTACACCTGTGTACCTGTACACCTGTATATCTTACACCTGTGTACCTGTACACCTGTATATCTTACACCTGTGTACCTGTACACCTGTATATCTTACACCTGTGTATCTATACACCTTAAAACGTCTAACTGTGATGGTGTGAAACAGGTGTAGGGGTGGGCTAGGAGGCCTGGTCAGGGACCGGACCGCGGGGACATTAAGCTCCGAGATCAGGCAAGCGCCAGGTGGGTCGTGAGCGCGCCGCGCAGAGGGGGCTTAGCCCCCCAGACAAGCGCCTGGTGTGGGTGGCCGGCTGTTCACCGCTCGGGGGGTCGAGGGCCACATCACAAACACTCGAATCCCGGCAAACGAGCTCCACGGTCCTCAACGATGCAGGAAAGTACGTGATTGGCTCCGTCAATGGCCACTCAGGGCAGCCTGAGCACTGGGGAATGGTCGCAAAGTTGCTGTAAAATTCTTGACCAAACAGTTGGGTGTTATTGTTACAAGTAACGCAGGTGCGTTGTTAAGGTCCGGGGCATTACCCGCTCACCTCAGCCAGTGACCTCAGGCAGTGACCTCAGCCAGTGACCTCAGCCAGTGACCTCAGCCAGTGACCTCAGCCAGTGACCTCAGCCAGTGACCTCAGCCAGTGACCTGTAAATCAATCACCAAATGTTTTTCCTAAATGTGAATTTGAGTTCAAGTTAATGATTGCTGCAGCTTGACCACAAATATTCTCGGACAGTAGTGCTATAATCGACCTGTAATGCCAGTCTTTCCCGCATCAAGAGTCATTTTCACTCACCTAGCGAGATGGCAGACGGCCCAAGCTGTAAGCTGAGGTAACTAAGTAATTATTAGAACAAGGCACCAAGCCGGGGAGGCTATGTAGCACCATCAAAGGTGCGGGATATTCACAGGACGCTAAATATCACTAACGATGTTAGTATGAGAACAAAAGCGAATAGGACGAGCGATATCAAAGGTATTCGATTCACCAAATATGCTATCGAGAGACAAGTGACCGCGAGGGACGGTCGGGAAGCAAGACACACGCACGTCCTGGAAGTCCGGACATTCAACATGGATATGCACGACCGTAAGAGGGACAATGCAGTTTGGACAAGGAGCAGGGCGGCGCTCCATTAAGTGTCCGTGAGTTAAGGTGTATGGCCAATATGCAACCTCGTCAGAGCCGTTTCCCATCGCCGATTATGGTGGCAGGAGGAAGGCCACAGAGACACACTACTCTTAAGAGCACGCAGTTGGTTACCAGTAACAGAAGACCAACACCCTGCCAAGGGGCAAGGATGGAGGCATGAATAACTGGGTAAAAGTGGGAATAAGGAAGACCTTTACAGGAGGCGGGACAAGTGCGGACAGCTTCCTTAGCGGCAGCATCCACACGCTGTTTATATATGTGTGGAAGCCTGCCAGTAGGGCACCAGCCACTGTGTACAGGAATACATATTATATGACACCAGTGAGTGATGGGCTGTGGTGAGTGACGGATCAGTGAGTGATGGTGAGTGACGGGATCAGTGAGTGACGGTGAGTGACGGGATCAGTGAGTGATGGTGAGTGACGGGATCAGTGAGTGACGGGATCAGTGAGTGACGGGATCAGTGAGTGATGGTGAGTGACGGGATCAGTGAGTGACGGTGAGTGACGGGATCAGTGAGTGATGGTGAGTGACGGGATCAGTGAGTGATGGTGAGTGACGGGATCAGTGAGTGACGGGATCAGTGAGTGATGGTGAGTGACGGGATCAGTGAGTGACGGTGAGTGACGGGATCAGTGAGTGATGGTGAGTGACGGGATCAGTGAGTGACGGGATCAGTGAGTGATGGTGAGTGACGGGATCAGTGAGTGACGGTGAGTGACGGGATCAGTGAGTGATGGTGAGTGACGGGATCAGTGAGTGATGGTGAGTGACGGGATCAGTGAGTGACGGTGAGTGACGGGATCAGTGAGTGATGGTGAGTGACGGGATCAGTGAGTGATGGTGAGTGACGGGATCAGTGAGTGATGGTGAGTGACGGGATCAGTGAGTGAGGGATCAGTGAGTGATGGTGAGTGACGGGATCAGTGAGTGAGGGATCAGTGAGTGATGGTGAGTGACGGGATCAGTGAGTGACGGGATCAGTGAGTGACGGTGAGTGACGGGATCAGTGAGTGACGGTGAGTGACGGGATCAGTGAGTGACGGTGAGTGACGGGATCAGTGAGTGACGGTGAGTGACGGGATCAGTGAGTGACGGTGAGTGACGGGATCAGTGAGTGATGGTGAGTGACGGGATCAGTGAGTGACGGGATCAGTGAGTGACGGGATCAGTGAGTGATGGTGAGTGACGGGATCAGTGAGTGAGGGATCAGTGAGTGATGGTGAGTGACAGTCTCCCCGACTGTCAGGGAGACTGGTGAGAGAGCGAGAGAGAGAATTCAATATATAAAATATTGCAGGCAGAGTAGTGGTCCACTTGCCAAGTCTGGCCTCCAGCTCTCACTCTGGGATATGACCCTGTGAATATTGCCTCCCCCAGGGGCAGGCTCCCCCTACGTAGGCTCCCCCAGGGGTAGGTTCCCCTAGGTAGGCTCCCCAGGGGTAGGTTCCCCTAGGTAGCCTCCCCCAGGGTGAGCCTGCCTTTTTTTTAAATTCGGCCAACCTACTCATGAAAAACTCTCCAGACACCAAACAGAATGCCTTGAAGGAAACCAATATCGTCTATGCCTTCACATGCCCGCTTGGGGACTGTAAGCCTCAAAAAACTCAGTATATAGGCAAGACAACAACGTCTCTTTCCAGGTGATTAACAATGCATAAGCAACAGGGCTCCATTAAGGAACATATAATCTTTCCCACAACCAAACCATCACCAGAGAAGTCTTAACAAACAACACAGAAATCATCGATAGATACAGAGATAGCAGGAGACTCGACTTCCACTTCAAGACCCCAAACCAATATAGAAGCAGCAAGAGGAAGTCTCCGTGGTGTAGTAGTAAGACACTCGCCTGGCGTTCCGCGAGCGCTATGTCATGGGTTCGTATCCTGGCCGGGGAGGATTTACTGGGTGCAATTCCTTAACTGTAGCCTCTGTTTAACGCAACAGTAAAATGTGTACTTGGATGAAAAAACGATTCTTCGCGGCGGGGATTGTATTCCAGGGACCTGCCCGAAACGCTACGCGTACTAGTGGCTGTACAAGAATGTAACAAGTCTTGTATATATCTAAAAAAAAAAAAGTATTGGCCATAGGCCTTCTGCAGTTACTTCCATTCTTATGTTTTCAAACCCAATTGATAAACATTGTTTCGTGTTCTATCTGTGTTTGTCAACTCACCCAAATCTTTTGTGCCTTATCACTTCACCCAAAAGATATAAGTATGATGAATTTTTATGTGTAACTAAGTATTTGAAACTGTAATAAGAATTTGAAACGCGTTCAGGCATGAGACCATAAATATAAATTAATTTTGGAGAATTGATATTTCAGTTACCATCGACAATGAAGAGAAACATAAAAAGTATTGAGAAAATTCGTGTTAGAATGATTAATCTTACCTTTTCGGTCATATTCAACAACATATGTTTACAAGAAAGACGGCTACCAAAAATATACTTATATATATATATATATATATATATATATATATATATATATATATATATATATATATATTATATATATATATATATATATATATATATATATTCTCGAGATATGAAGTGGCAGAGGGAGCAGGTACAGGGAGAGGAGATGAGAGAGGGAAATACGAGAGAATGGGAACAGAGCCGTGATCAGCCAGGAACGCCGGCCCATCTCCAGCAGCCATGGCAGTAATTCGTGGTAAGCGAAGCGTCAACTCAATCTCAGAATGTAATGGGTCGCTACAACTGTGGCTTAAGACAGAGCGAGGGAACCTGTCGGAGGCCAGGATAACACAAGTTATTGGCACAGGCTCACGTTACACACACGACACAGCCCCAAAAGCGTGGTGGACTACCGTATGTGGGTTGTAACTACAACTTTGTAGTGATGGACCCACCAGAAGAGTACCAAGTATGTAGTGATGGACCACGCTCCAGAAAGTACCAATATGTAGTAGATGGGACCACCAGAAAGTACCAATATGTAGTGATGCGACCACCAGAAAGTACCAATATGTAGTGAGGACCACCAGGAAATAGTACCAATATGTAGTAAATGGACCACCAGAAAGTACCAGATAAGTAGTGATGGACCACCAGAAAGTAGCAATATGTAGTGGCATCAGACCACACCAAAAAGTACTAATATGTAGTAATGGACCACCCGAAAGCACCAATATGTAGTGACGGACCAGAAAAAAAGTTTGCAGGGTTTTGAAATTTGCAGACCGTGGCAGGGGTAACAATCTGGGACACGATCTTGGGATTTACGAAGAGTGTGTACTCCCGACGTTTACCCGCGCATTGTCTTGATTTAATCGAAAACAATGAAGTGAATTAATATGGGTTACGGAGATGATGATAGAAAGAGGGTAGGGAATTGTCAGGGGAAAAGCGCCAAGCCACTTACGACTATATAGCACTGGGAAGCGGTCAGGAAAAGGATTTGGTGATGGGACGGAGGGGAAGGAATGATAGAGAGAAAATGGTGTGACAGTGATGAAATAGTAAGTAGTGAAGATGTAACATCATCAACGTTGGTCTACTGTAGTGAAAGTGATGGTTGAACAAGTCACGGGGCCTGCTGATGTTGACTTAGTTCTCATCTTGAACACTGTGAGGGGCGTGCCCTATGGTTAATGTCCCTTATGTGTAGTGGAAGCCGTGTTGGAACAGTCTCGGGCCTCTGATGGTTGATTAGTTCTCTCTTGAACACTGTGAGGGGTCAGCCAGTTATGTCCCTTATGTGTAGTGCCAGCGTGTTGACACAGTCTCGGGTCGCTGATGTTGATAGTTCTCCTCCTTGAACACTGTGGAGGGTCAGCCAGTATTGTCCCTTATGTGTAGTGGAAGTGTGTT
>WNGS01111887.1:25859-38359 GCA_020271785.1 Procambarus virginalis | reverse complement strand
AGAATGTAACAAGTTTGTATATATCTCAAAAAAAAAAAAAAGTATGGGCCAATAGGCCTTCTGCAGTTACTTCCATTCTTATGTTTTCAAACCCAATTGATACACATTGTTTCGTGTTCTATCTTGTGTTTGTCAACTCACCCAAATCTTTTGTGTTTTCCCCCTACATTCACCCAAAACGAGTATAAGTATGATGAATTTATGTGTACTAAGTATTTGAAACTGTAATAAGATTATGAAACGCGTTCAGGAATGAGACCATAAATATAAATTAATTTTGGAGAATTGATATTTCAGTTACCATCGACAATGAAGAGAAACACAAAAAATATTGAGAAAATTCGTGTTAGAATGATTAATCTTACCTTTTCGGTCATATTCAAACAACATATGTTTACAAGAAGACGGCTACCAAAATATACTATCTATAATATATATATATATATATATAGATATATATATATATATAATATATATATATATATATATAGATATTAGATATATTATATAGATATATATATATATATATATATATATATTCTCGAGATATGAAGTGGCAGAGGGAAGGAAAGGGAGAGAGAGAGAGGAAGAGAGAATGGGAACAGAGCCGTGTCAGCAGGAACGCGCGGCCCCTCCCAGCGCCATGGCTAGTTAGTTAATCGTGGTAAGCGAAGCGTCAATCAATCTCAGAATGTAATGGGTCGCTACAACTGTGGTAAGAGAGAGCGAGGGAACCTGTCGGAGGCCAGGATACAGGAACACAGTTATTGGCCAGGCTCACGTTACACAACACACACACACAAGCGCGTGGTGGACTACCTAGTGTTGTAACTACAACTTTGTAGTGAGTGATGGACCACCAGAAAGTACAATATGTAGTGATGGACCACCAGAAAGTACCAATATGTAGTGATGGACCACCAGAAAGTACCAATATGTAGTGATGGACCACCAGAAAGTACCAATATGTAGTGATGGACCACCAGAAAGTACCAATATGTAGTGATGGACCACCAGAAAGTACCAATATGTAGTGATGGACCACCAGAAAGTACCAATATGTAGTGATGGACCACCAGAAAGTACCAATATGTAGTGATGGACCACCAGAAAGTACCAATATGTAGTGATGGACCACCAGAAAGTACCAATATGTAGTGATGGACCACCAGAAAGTACCAATATGTAGTGATGGACCACCAGAAAGTACCAATATGTAGTGATGGACCACCAGAAAGTACCAATATGTAGTGATGGACCACCAGAAAGTACCAATATGTAGTGATGGACCACCAGAAAGTACCAATATGTAGTGATGGACCACCAGAAAAGTACCAATTTGTAGTGATGGACCACCAGAAAGTACCAATATGTAGTAATGGACCACCAGAAAGTACCAATAAGTAGTGATGGACCACCAGAAAGTAGCAATATGTAGTGACAGACCACCAAAAAGTACCAATATGTAGTAATGGACCACCAGAAAGCACCAATATGTAGTGATGGACCATAAAAAATTTGCAGGGTTTTGAAATTTGCAGACCGTGGCAGGGGTAACAATCTGGGACACGATCTTGGGATTTCCAAAGAGTGTACTCCCGCCGTTTACCCGCGCATTGTCTTGATTTAATCGAAAACAATGAAGTGAATTAATATGGGTTACGGAGATGATGATAGAAAGAGGGTAGGGAATTGTCAGGGGAAAAGCGCCAAGCCATTACGACTATATAGCACTGGGAAGTGGTCAGGAAAAGGATTTGGGATGGGACGGGGGGAAGGAATGGTAGAAGAGAAAATGGTTACAGTGATGGAAATAGTAAGTAGTGAAGATGTAACATCATCAACGTTATGTGTAGTGGAAGCGTGTTGAACAGTCTCGGGCCTCTGATGTTGACAGTTCTCTCTTGAACACTGTGAGGGGTCGGCCAGTTATGTCCCTTATGTGTAGTGGAAGCGTGTTGAACAGTCTCGGGCCTCTGATGTTGACAGTTCTCTCTTGAACACTGTGAGGGGTCGGCCAGTTATGTCCCTTATGTGTAGTGGAAGCGTGTTGAACAGTCACGGGCCTCTGATGTTGACAGTTCTCTCTTGAACACTGTGAGGGGTCGACCAGTTATGTCCCTTATGTGTAGTGGAAGCGTGTTGAACAGTCTCGGGCCTCTGATGTTGACAGTTCTCTCTTGAACACTGTGAGGGGTCGGCCAGTTATGTCCCTTATGTGTAGTGGAAGCGTGTTGAACAGTCACGGGCCTCTGATGTTGATAGTTCTCTCTTGAACACTGTGAGGGGTCGGCCAGTTATGTCCCTTATGTGTAGTGGAAGCGTGTTGAACAGTTTCGGGCCTCTGATGTTGACAGTTCTCTCTTGAACACTGTGAGGGGTCGGCCAGTTATGTCCCTTATGTGTAGTGGAAGCGTGTTGAACAGTCACGGGCCTCTGATGTTGACAGTTCTCTCTTGAACACTGTGAGGGGTCGGCCAGTTATGTCCCTTATGTGTAGTGGAAGCGTGTTGAACAGTCTCGGGCCTCTGATGTTGATAGTTCTCTCTTGAACACTGTGAGGGGTCGGCCAGTTATGTCCCTTATGTGTAGTGGAAGCGTGTTGAACAGTCACGGGCCTCTGATGTTGATAGTTCTCTCTTGAACACTGTGAGAGGTCGGACGGCCAGTTATGTCCCTTATGTGTAGTGGAAGCGTGTTGAACAGTCACGGGCCTCTGGTGTTGATAGTTCTCTCTTGAACACTGTGAGGGGTCGGCCAGTTATGCCCCTTATGTGTAGTGGAAGCGTGTTGAACAGTCTCGGGCCTCTGGTGTTGATAGTTCTCTCTTGAACACTGTGAGGGGTCGGCCAGTTATGCCCCTTATGTGTAGTGGAAGCGTGTTGAACAGTCTCGGGCCTCTGGTGTTGATAGTTCTCTCTTGAACACTGTGAGGGGTCGGCCAGTTATGCCCCTTATGTGTAGTGGAAGCGTGTTGAACAGTCTCGGGCCTCTGGTGTTGATAGTTCTCTCTTGAACACTGTGAGGGGTCGGCCAGTTATGTCCCTTATGTGTAACGGAAGCGTGTTGAACAGTCTCGGGCCTCTGGTGTTGATAGTTCTCTCTTGAACACTGTGAGGGGTCGGCCAGTTATGTCCCTTATGTGTAGTGGAAGCGTGTTGAACAGTCTCGGGCCTCTGATGTTGATAGTTCTCTCTTGAACAGTGTGAGGGGTCGGCCAGTTATGTCCCTTATGTGAAGAGGAAGTGAGTTGAACAGTTTCGGGCCTCTGATGTTGATAGTTCTCTCTTGAACACTGTGAGGGGTCGGCCAGTTATGTCCCTTATGTGTAGTGGAAGCGTGTTGAACAGTCTCGGGCCTCTGATGTTGACAGTTCTCTCTTGAACACTGTGAGGGGTCGGCCAGTTATGTCCCTTATGTGTAGTGGAAGCGTGTTGAACAGTCTCGGGCCTCTGATGTTGATAGAGTTCTCTCTCAGAGTACCAGTTGCACCTCTGCTTTTCAACGGGGGTATTCTGCACATCCTGCCATGTCTTCTGGTCTCATGTGCTGTTATTTCTGTGTGCAGATTTGGGACCAGCTCCTCCACTATTTTCCACGTGTAAATTATTAAGTATCTCTCCCGCCTGCGCTCAAGGGAATACAGATTTAGGCTCTTTAGAAGGTCCCTGTAGTTTAGATGTTTTACTGAGTGGATTCTAGCAGTAAAGGATCTCTTATCTTATCTGGAACTTATCTTCGTTAAACACCATATTATTTTCTGTAGCTCATAGAAAGACCCGATTTAAATTTGATTGGAGGTTTGCCGTGTCCTCTATGTTGCCTACTCTCATGAAGATCCTAGTGTCATCTGCAAAGGATGATACAGTGCTATAGGTTGTGTTCTTGTCTATGTCCGATATGAGGATGAGAAAAAGTACTGGAGCAAGCACAGTACCCTGGGGGACTGTACTGGAGCAAGCACAGTACCCTGGGGGACTGAATACTGGAGCAAGCACAGTACCCTGGGGGACTGAGTACTGGAGCAAGCACAGTACCCTGAGGAACTGAATACTGGAGCATGCACAGTACCCTGGGGGACTGAGTACTGGAACAAACACAGTACCCTGGGGGACTGAGTACTGGAACAAGCACAGTACCCTGGGGGACTGAGTACTGGAACAAGCACAGTACCCTGGGGGACTGAGTACTGGAGCAAGCACAGTACCCTGGGGCACTGAGTACTGGAGCAGGCACAGTACCCTGGGGCACTGAGTACTGGAACAAGCACAGTACCCTGGGGGACTGAGTACTGGAGCAAGCACAGTACCCTGGGGCACTGAGTACTGGAGCAAGCACAGTACCCTGGGGCACTGAGTACTGGAACAAGCACAGTACCCTGGGGGACTGAGTACTGGAACAAGCACAGTACCCTGGGGGACTGAGTACTGGAGCAAGCACAGTACCCTGGGGGACTGTACTGGAGCAAGCACAGTACCCTGGGGGACTGAGTACTGGAGCAAGCACAGTACCCTGGGGCACTGAGTACTGGAACAAGCACAGTACCCTGGGGCACTGAGTACTGGAGCAAGCACAGTACCCTGGGGGACTGAGTACTGGAGCAAGCACAGTACCCTGGGGGACTGTACTGGAGCAAGCACAGTACCCTGGGGGACTGAGTACTGGAGCAAGCACAGTACCCTGGGCGACTGTACTGGAGCAAGCACAGTACCCTGGGGGACTGTACTGGAGCAAGCACAGTACCCTGGGGGACTGTACTGGAGCAAGCACAGTACCCTGGGGGACTGAGTACTGGAACAAGCACAGTACCCTGGGGGACTGAGTACTGGAGCAAGCACAGTACCCTGGGGCACTGAGTACTGGAGCAAGCACAGTACCCTGGGGGACTGAGTACTGGAGCAGGCACAGTACCCTGGGGCACTGAGTACTGGAACAAGCACAGTACCCTGGGGGACTGAGTACTGAAGCAGGCACAGTACCCTGGGGCACTGAGTACTGGAGCAAGCACAGTACCCTGGGGCACTGAGTACTGGAACAAGCACAGTACCCTGGGGGACTGAGTACTGGAACAAGCACAGTACCCTGGGGGACTGAGTACTGGAGCAAGCACAGTACCCTGGGGCACTGAGTACTGGAACAAGCACAGTACCCTGGGGGACTGAGTACTGGAACAAGCACAGTACCCTGGGGCACTGAGTACTGGAACAAGCACAGTACCCTGGGGCACTGAGTACTGGAACAAGCACAGTACCCTGGGGGACTGAGTACTGGAACAAGCACAGTACCCTGGGGCACTGAGTACTGGAACAAGCACAGTACCCTGGGGGACTGAGTACTGGAACAAGCACAGTACCCTGGGGGACTGAGTACTGGAACAAGCACAGTACCCTGGGGGACTGAGTACTGGAGCAGGCACAGTACCCTGGGGGACTGAGTACTGGAGCAAGCACAGTACCCTGGGGGACTGAGTACTGGAACAAGCACAGTACCCTGGGGCACTGAGTACTGGAACAAGCACAGTACCCTGGGGGACTGAGTACTGGAACAAGCACAGTACCCTGGGGGACTGAGTACTGGAACAAGCACAGTACCCTGGGGGACTGAGTACTGGAACAAGCACAGTACCCTGGGGGACTGAGTACTGGAGCAAGCACAGTACCCTGGGGGACTGAGTACTGGAACAAGCACAGTACCCTGGGGCACTGAGCTCTTCACGGTTGATAGACCGGATTTTATTTTGTTGACTATTACAAATTGGGTTCTGTTGGTCAGGAAATTGTAGATCCATCTGCCTATTTTTCCGGTAATTCCTTTTGAGCGCATTTTATGGGCAATAACACCATGGTCACATTTATCAAAAGCTTTTGCGAAATCTGTGTAAATTACATCGGCGTTTTGTTTGTCTTCCATAGCATCTAATGCCATATCATAGTGGTCCAGCAACTGTGACAGGCAAGAGCGCCCTGTTCTGAAACCATGTTGTCCGGGGTTATGGAGATGCTGGGATTCCATGTATTTTGTGATCTTACTTCTTAGCACTCTCTCAAAGATTTTTAAGGTGTGTGATGTTAGTGCTATCGGTCTCTAATTTTTTGCCTCTGCCTTATTTCCTCCTTTATGAAGTGGTGCTATCTCTGCTGTTTTTAGTATATCAGGGATAACGCCAGTATCTAGGCTTTGTCTCCAAAGAATGTGAAGGGCCTGCGATAGTGGTTTTTTACAGTTCTTGATGAATATGGAATTCCAAGAATCCAGGCCTGGTGCAGAGTGCATGGGCATACTGTTTATGGCTTCTTCAAAGTCCAGTGGGGACAGGGTGACGTCTGATATATGATTAGATGTTGGTATCATATCCATGAAAAATTCATTTGGGTTATCAATCCTTAGTGCGTTTAATGGCTCGCTGAAAACAGAGTCGTACTGCTTCCTCAGTAGCTCGCTCATTTCTTTGTTGTCATCGGTGAAAGTTCCATCTCCCTTTCGCAGGGGCCCGATACTAGATGTGGTTTTTGATCTTGATTTTACATAGGAGAAAAAATATTTCGGATTTCTCTCTATTTCACTGATGGCCTTTTGCTCTCTTTGCCTCTCCTGGGTTTTGTATGATTCTTGTAGCTTGAGTTAATTGTTTCTATTTCTCTACCTAACCTTCTTCGCCGTTCCTGAGATAGGGTGCGACTCTCAAGTTGTACCGCGATTCGTTTTCTTCGCCTATATAGGAAACGACGTTCTCGTTCCAGTCTGCATCTCTTCCTCTTTTTTCTTAGGGGGATGCGGTTTGTACATATTTCTAGTGCTACTGAGCTTATTTTTTCCAGGCACTGGTTCAGGTTCGCATTTCCTAGCTGTTCTTCCCAGTTTATTTCTGTGAAGTCCTGGTTTATTTGCTCCCAGTTTATCTGTTTATTATTGAAGTTGAATTTGCTGAAATCTCCTCCACCGGGAATCTGGACTGGTTTTGAAGGTCTATTCCCCATGGTTGTCATAACTTCAATTAAGTTGTGATCTGAGTAACAGGTATTTGTAATCATTATGTTCCTGATCAATTCATCATTATTAGTGAAAATGAGGTCCAGCGTGTTCTCCTTCCTGGTTGGTTCTACTATTTGCTGGTTTAAGGCAAACCTGTCGCACATCCGTAGCAGGTCATTTGCATGTGCCTGTTCATTAAGGCTACTTCCTGGTATTCTTTCTGATATTACTGTATTAGCCAGGTGCTTCCATTTGCCTCATGAAGGAGACCATCTATAAAGTGAACTTTGTTGGAATTGCGTGTTTTTATACCCTGGATGTTGGCAAATATAAATGATGTTATCGTGTTAGTGGAAGTGCTGGATGCTTTACTTAGTGTTAATATCTGAGGCTCTGGTAACGGGGCCACTGTGTTTGCGTCCTCTCTAGCATTTGACCGAGTTGGTGGTAGAGTCTGGACATTTTTTAGCCCTCTTTCTCATGCTAAAAATCTCTTTCTCATGCTAAAATGGTCTATGGAGTTTTGGCTGTTAGCATAGTGGTGGTCTGTCGGTTTTATTCACCTGGTACATCCTATATGAAAAGCTGGACATTCGTATTGAAGCATTCTTTCAGGACGCACACCATTCTTGCGTCAGAGGACGCACGCCATTCTTGCGTCAGAGGACAGAGGACGCACGCCATTCTTGCGTCAGAGGACAGAGGACGCAAGCCATTCTTGCGTCAGAGGACAGAGGACGCACGCCATTCTTGCGTCAGAGGACAGAGGACGCACGCCGTTCTTGCGTCAGAGGACAGAGAACGCACGCCATTCTTGCGTCAGAGGACAGAGGACGCACGCCATTCTTGCGTCAGAGGACAGAGAACGCACGCCATTCTTGCGTCAGAGGACAGAGGACGCACGCCATTCTTGCGTCAGAGGACAGAGGACGCACACCATTCTTGCGTCAGAGGACAGAGGACGCACGCCATTCTTGCGTCAGAGGACAGAGAACGCACGCCATTCTTGCGTCAGAGGACAGAGGACGCACGCCATTCTTGCGTCAGAAGACAGAGGACGCACGCCATTCTTGCGTCAGAGGACAGAGGACGCACGCCATTCTTGCGTCAGAGGACAGAGGACGCACGCCATTCTTGCGTCAGAGGACAGAGGACGCACGCCATTCTTGCGTCAGAGGACAGAGGACGCACGCCATTCTTGCGTCAGAGGACAGAGGACGCACGCCATTCTTGCGTCAGAGGACAGAGGACGCACACCATTCTTGCGTCAGAGGACAGAGGACGCACACCATTCTTGCGTCAGAGGACAGAGGACGCACGCCATTCTTGCGTCAGCGGACAGAGGACGCACACCATTCTTGCCTCAGAGGATAACAGGACGCACACCATTCTTGCGTCAGAGGACAACAGGACGCATGTCATTCTTGCATCAGAGGGCAGATGACGCACACCATTCTTATCGTCAGCGGACAGAGGACGCACACCATTCTTGCGTCAGCGGACAGAGGACGCACACCATTCTTGCGTCAGAGGATAACAGGACGCACACCATTCTTGCGTCAGTGGACAGAGGACGCACACCATTCTTGCGTCAGCGGACAGAGGACGCACACCATTCTTGCGTCAGAGGATAACAGGACGCACACCATTCTTGCGTCAGCGGACAGAGGACGCACACCATTCTTGCGTCAGCGGACAGAGGACGCACACCATTCTTGCGTCAGAGGACAGAGGACGCACACCATTCTTGCGTCAGCGGACAGAGGACGCAAGGACACAAACCTCTCCAGCTCACACAAACATTTTTACAATTAAATCCATGTTATTTACAGTAATTGTTTTGAAATTATTTAATAAAATAACTATTTTGAGTATTTCAATTTGGCGTTAATTATTGTTTTAGAACCGCAGCTGCCACAACCAAGCTGTTACACCTGCCACAACCAAGCTGTCACACCTGCCACAACCAAGCTGTCACAGCTGCCACAACCAAGCTGTCACACCTGCCACAACCAAGCTGTCACACCTGCCACAACCAAGCTGTCACACCTGCCACAACCAAGCTGTCACAGCTGCCACAACCATGCTGTCACACCTGCCACAACCAAGCTGTCACAGCTGCCACAACCAAGCTGTCACACCTGCCACAACCAAGCTGTCACAGCTGCCACAACCATGCTGTCACAGCTGCCACAACCAAGCTGTCACAGCTGCCACAACCATGCTGCCACACCTGCCACAACCATGCTGTCACAGCTGCCACAACCAAGCTGTCACACCTGCCACAACCAAGCTGTCACACCTGCCACAACCAAGCTGTCACACCTGCCACAACCAAGCTGTCACACCTGCCACAACCAAACTGTCACAGCTGCCACAACCAAGCTGTCACAGCTGCCACAACCAAGCTGTCACAGCTGCCACAACCAAGCTGTCACAGCTGCCACAACCATGCTGTCACAGCTGCCACAACCAAGCTGTCACAGCTGCCACAACCAAACTGTCACAGCTGCCACAACCAAACTGTCACAGCTGCCACAACCCAGCTGTCACACCTGCCACAACCATGCTGTCACAACTGCCACAACCATGCTGTCAGTGCTCCTAATAATTTAGTTATTTTTCCAGAACTAATCAGCATTTTCTAAATAATTTCCCACGAAGGAATTACTTAATAATTCATGAAACCCACAAAACGCTGCTGACGGGAGGCTGCTGCCCAAAAGGTTCCGGCTGGAGGGTTGTGGTATTAATTAATATCCCGCCCAACATACAATGAAGCCATGACACTTTTTTGACATTGTTACAATGTTATCAACATTCAAGCAACGTTGTTGAGTGACCGTGGGAGGCCAGCCGTTGAGTGACTGTGAGAGGCCAGCCGTTGAGTGACTGTGAGAGGCCAGCCGTTGAGTGACTGTGAGAGGCCAGCCGTTGAGTGACTGTGAGAGGCCAGCCGTTGAGTGACTGTGAGAGGCCAGCCGTTGAGTGACTGTGAGAGGCCAGCCGTTGAGTGACTGTGGGAGGCCAGCCGTTGAGTGACTGTGAGAGGCCAGCCGTTGAGTGACTGTGGGAGGCCAGCCGTTGAGTGACTGTGAGAGGCAGCCGTTGAGTGACTGTGGCTGTTGAGTGACTGTGAGAGGCCAGCCGTTGAGTGACTGTGGGAGGCCAGCCGTTGAGTGACTGTGAGAGGCCAGCCGTTGAGTGACTGTGGGAGGCCAGCCGTTGAGTGACTGTGGGAGGCCAGCCGTTGAGTGACTGTGGGAGGCCAGCCGTTGAGTGACTGTAGGAGGCCAGCCGTTGAGTGACCGTGAGAGGCCAGCTATTGAGTGACTGTGAGAGGCCAGCCGTTGAGTGACCGTGAGAGGCCAGCCGTTGAGTGACTGTGAGAGGCCAGCCGTTGAGTGACTGTGGGAGGCCAGCCGTTGAGTGACTGTGGGAGGCCAGCTGTTGAGTGACCGTGAGAGGCCAGCTGTTGAGTGACTGTGAGAGGCCAGCTGTTGAGTGACTGTGGGAGGCCAGCGTTGAGTGACTGTGAGAGGCCAGCCGTTGAGTGACTGTGAGAGGCCAGCCGTTGAGTGACTGTGAGAGGCCAGCTGTTGAGTGACTGTGGGAGGCCAGCTGTTGAGTGACTGTGAGAGGCCAGCTGTTGAGTGACTGTGGGAGGCCAGCCGTTGAGTGACTGTGAGAGGCCAGCGTTGAGTGACTGTGAGAGGCCAGCTGTTGAGTGACTGTGAGAGGCCAGCTGTTGAGTGACTGTGAGAGGCCAGCTGTTGAGTGACTGTGAGAGGCCAGCTGTTGAGTGACTGTGAGAGGCCAGCTGTTGAGTGACTGTGGGAGGCCAGCTGTTGAGTGACTGTGAGAGGCCAGCTGTTGAGTGACTGTGGGAGGCCAGCTGTTGAGTGACTGTGAGAGGCCAGCTGTTGAGTGACTGTGAGAGGCCAGCTGTTGAGTGACTGTGAGAGGCCAGCTGTTGAGTGACTGTGAGAGGCCAGCTGTTGAGTGACTGTGAGAGGCCAGCTGTTGAGTGACTGTGAGAGGCCAGCTGTTGAGTGACTGTGGGAGGCCAGCTGTTGAGTGACTGTGGGAGGCCAGCTGTTGAGTGACTGTGAGAGGCCAGCTGTTGAGTGACTGTGAGAGGCCAGCTGTTGAGTGACTGTGGGAGGCCAGCTGTTGAGTGACTGTGAGAGGCCAGCTGTTGAGTGACTGTGAGAGGCCAGCGTTGAGTGACTGTGGGAGGCCAGCTGTTGAGTGACTGTGAGAGGCCAGCTGTTGAGTGACTGTGGGAGGCCAGCTGTTGAGTGACTGTGGGAGGCCAGCTGTTGAGTGACTGTGAGAGGCCAGCTGTTGAGTGACTGTGAGAGGCCAGCTGTTGAGTGACTGTGGGAGGCCAGCTGTTGAGTGACTGTGAGAGGCCAGCTGTTGAGTGACTGTGAGAGGCCAGCTGTTGAGTGACTGTGGGAGGCCAGCTGTTGAGTGACTGTGAGAGGCCAGCTGTTGAGTGACTGTGGGAGGCCAGCTGTTGAGTGACTGTGAGAGGCCAGCTGTTGAGTGACTGTGAGAGGCCAGCTGTTGAGTGACTGTGGGAGGCCAGCTGTTGAGTGACTGTGAGAGGCCAGCTGTTGAGTGACTGTGAGAGGCCAGCTGTTGAGTGACTGTGAGAGGCCAGCTGTTGAGTGACTGTGAGAGGCCAGCTGTTGAGTGACTGTGAGAGGCCAGCTGTTGAGTGACTGTGAGAGGCCAGCTGTTGAGTGACTGTGGAGGCCAGCTGTTGAGTGACTGTGAGAGGCCAGCTGTTGAGTGACTGTGGGAGGCCAGCTGTTGAGTGACTGTGAGAGGCCAGCTGTTGAGTGACTGTGGAGGCCAGCTGTTGAGTGACTGTGAGAGGCCAGCTGTTGAGTGACTGTGAGAGGCCAGCTGTTGAGTGACTGTGGAGGCCAGCGTTGAGTGACTGTGAGAGGCCAGCTGTTGAGTGACTGTGGGAGGCCAGCTGTTGAGTGACTGTGAGAGGCCAGCTGTTGAGTGACTGTGAGAGGCCAGCTGTTGAGTGACTGTGAGAGGCCAGCTGTTGAGTGACTGTGAGAGGCCAGCTGTTGAGTGACTGTGAGAGGCCAGCTGTTGAGTGACTGTGGAGAGGCCAGCTGTTGAGTGACTGTGAGAGGCCAGCTGTTGAGTGACTGTGAGAGGCCAGCTGTTGAGTGACTGTGAGAGGCCAGCTGTTGAGTGACTGTGAGAGAGCCAGCTGTTGAGTGACTGTGAGAGGCCAGCTGTTGAGTGACTGTGGGAGGCCAGCTGTTGAGTGACTGTGAGAGGCCAGCTGTTGAGTGACTGTGAGAGGCCAGCTGTTGAGTGACTGTGGAGGCCAGCTGTTGAGTGACTGTGAGAGGCCAGCTGTTGAGTGACTGTGAGAGGCCAGCTGTTGAGTGACTGTGAGAGGCCAGCTGTTGAGTGACTGTGAGAGGCCAGCCGTTGAGTGACTGTGAGAGGCCAGCTGTTGAGTGACTGTGAGAGGCCAGCTGTTGAGTGAC
>WNGS01111871.1:0-10238 GCA_020271785.1 Procambarus virginalis | reverse complement strand
TTTTAGAATGAAGAAGGGCACGTGATAGGCAGACCTTCTACCCGCAGGGCAGGTCACCTCACCATCCAGAACATAAGAATAAAGGGCTATGACCTATATATAAGTAAAAAAATGGGGGAGGTGAAACCTACGGATAAGAGGGGGACGAAAAAAGGGGTTAAATAGAGTTAATTGTATTGAAGTGCTATATGAAGCTTATATGGGGGATCTAATTTGTACATGCCAGGGCTATATTAGGCTGTGTTGTGTTAAGATTCTACTGGAACAAAAAGTTCCAAGCAGCACGGGCTATGGTGAGCCCGTAGCATTATTACGGCTGTTATTACATTGTTTGATCAGAGCAGACCAATCACATCTCCTCAACGAAACCCTTACTTTAACAATACATTTGCCCATCTGAAGTCGATAGAATGATCACATAAACTGGAATGTAAATACAATGGACTGGAGTGTTGGGCTGTACGAATAGCATATGAATGTTGTTTTAAACGTGAAGAAATAGATTTACAGTGTGTGGTGGTGGTGGTGGGGGGGGGGGGGGTCGTCCTAGTTGTTGATGCTCTCCACTACCAGTGATGGGGGGGGGGGGGTCGTCCTAGTAGGGGACATGGTCGTCGTAGTAGTTGATGCTCTCCACTACCAGTGGTGGGGGGTGGTCGTCCTAGTAGGTGACATAGTCGTCGTAGTAGTTGATGCTCTCCACTACCAGTAGTAGCGGGGGTGGTCGTCCTAGTAGGTGACATGGTCGTCGTAGTAGTTGATGCTCTCCACTACCAGTGGTGGGGGGTGGTCGTCCTAGTAGGTGACATAGTCGTCGTAGTAGTGATGCTCTCCACTACCAGTAGTAGGGGGTGGTCGTCCTAGTAGTGGTGACATGGTCGTCGTAGTAGTTGATGCTCTCCACTACCAGTAGTAGCGGGGATGGTCGTCCTAGTAGGTGACATAGTCGTCGTAGTAGTTGATGCTCTCCACTACCAGTAGTAGCGGGGGTGGTCGTCCTAGTAGGTGACATGGTCGTCGTAGTAGTTGATGCTCTCCACTACCAGTAGTCGGGGGGGTGGTCGTCTAGTAGGTGACATGGTCGTCGTAGTAGTTGATGCTCTTCACTACCAGTAGTAGTGGGGGTGGTCGTCTAGTAGGTGACATGGTCGTCGTAGTAGTTGATGCTCTTCACTACCAGTAGTAGTGGGGGGGTGTCGTCCTAGTAGGTGACATAGTCGTCGTAGTAGTTGATGCTCTCCACTACCAGCTTGTCGTGGAACTTGACGTGCTTGACAGAGTCGTCGAGGCCTCGCGGAAGGTCGCTGGGCGCCGTCTCACTCAGTAGCTTCGACATCTGTAAGTAGAACCTTCCGTGCAGCATTAAACAGGTGCGAAGAGCATCTGCATAATAACATGGGTTCAGAATTACTGTCATTCACTACAACTAAAAATCTAATGCTAAAATTTCCCGTTAATAGGGACAGGCTGTCCAGGGCCCTCTAGCCAATGATTGACTACAATCCGGAATTCAATACACCAACAGTCGACAAATTTCCTGGTATCTATTTACTGCTAATGTGAACAGATACTGGGTATTAGTAAACGTTCCCAAACGTTTCGTCCTGCCCAGGAATCAAACGAATCAGCTGTGGGTTGATAAGAGTTAACTCCTGTGCTACAGCATAGATTTTCCGGAGAGTCCTCAGTAACTTGGAGAGAAGTAGCCCTTGGTATGGTGTTGAATTTGAAACCTCTCAACATCTGGAGGGTTATTAAGGCCACTACAATAGCCTACTGACCAATCAACAAGTCTAGTGTTGAAGGTACAACTCTCGTTGATTATATTCTTTGATGGCCGCTCTCCCTCGAAACATTAGCCGAGGTGTCCATAACAGTGACCAGTGTATCTACTTCTAAATACACTGGTAACTGGTAAGATGTAGATTTAAGTACAGGTAAATCTAGTTAGTTTAGTTCATTTATTATGCACCCCATATCCATCTTGTGGGCGTCTTAGTACAAGTATTTACATAACACATGTTTGACTCATCTTGGTGGCTAATTACATTAGTGAACAGGGCTGGAAACTGTATAAGACGCAATAAAAGTGATTACGACTGCTATCCAAAGTGAGTGGACTAATAAATGAAGCTTGAAAGTTTCAAATCATTCATAACAATAATAAAGCTTTGTCTTATTATTGTCTTTTGTTTGTCTTTCCTTATACATTCGGACGCCATAAAATGGAATTCAGCCAAAACTTGGCTTCTTCACAGAAATGAAAGGCAATGAGAACTGATGGCAATACCCCGGATAGGCACTTGCGCATTCAGGATATTAATCATCAGTGGGTTACACAATATCAGGATATATTCTAAAATGCCATTAAACAAACGAATTCAGTATTTGAAGGAGATATCAAAAATAGAGATTGACACCGATATCAGGTGTCAGTAATGATCTATGTGTAGGTATATGTATATACAGTATATGTATATGTTTGTGCATTTATATACGGGGTATAGGGAAGCTATGTTGACAACGACTTTCGCGAGTCGAAACGTTCATCTCTCTTCCCATTTCTGTGGTTTTCCGCATACATATACATATATATTTATACATGGTATCACTTACTTGAATATTTCTTTCTAAAAATTTTAGAAACTCGAAGTCGTGATCATCATCGCCAAAAGGATTGAGTAGGGCTGCAGCCACATTGAGCCAGCCCAGTAGAAGAAGAGCTGGAGGAGGGCGAAGAGCGGCACATAGTAGTCGACCAGCTGGTCAGAGTAGCCCTTGGTGGGGTCCAGGAACTGCTCCCCCAGCAGGGAGAACGCGAAGTATATGTACACCGCTACGGTCACCACCTGTAAGAGTGATCACCATTTAACAAAAAGGAGGCCTGGTCGAGGACCGGGCCGCTGGGACGCTAAACCCGAAATCATCTCAAGATAACCCCAAGATAACTTATAATGATATTGATTATATTGGCTCTCTATATGAAGATAGATTTGTACTACTTGTTTCAGAAGGTAAACAGAGTGCATAAGAATTTTAAACAATTTGTTTTGTAGAGTTTTAGGTATATCACACTAGCAGGGATATGTTAGTGGGAGTGAGTGCAGGTGAACATTTTTTTTATTCTTCAAAAACATGACCAGATATTTACAATGCTAACCAGCATGTATACATTTTCTTCTGTCCTCCATGGACAGGGTAGAGATCTGTTAAACATATAATTCAGTGATCTATTGAACAATCAACCACAGAAGGTGATTGTATGCTTTTAAAATGCTAATCTAACCTACAAACATAAATACACAGATTTACGTCCGTCCTACATAAACAGTGTTTGAGATGTCTTTTACAGTGTCAGTAATGTGCGTTTACAAAGGAGAAATGCAATTCTGACCAGCTTCCCTATACCCCGTATATAAATGCACAAAAATATAATATACTGTATATACATATACCTACACATAGATCATTACTGACACCTGATATCGGTGTCAATCTATATTTTTGATATCTCCTTCAAATACTGAATTCGTTGTTTAATGGCATTTTAGAATATATCTGATATTGTGTAACCCATGATGATTAATATCTTGAAAGCGCAAGTGTCTATCCGGGGTATTGCCATCAGTTCTCATTGTCTTTCATTTCTGTGCACACATTTTTGCTCCTAAAATGCTGCATCTAGATGTTATTAGATCAAGCGTCCTTCGTACGTTATACAAAACATTTATTATTACCATAGCTTAGCCTTTTCACTCCTACTGCAAATGTTATGGTAATTTTTTTTATTTAACTATCAGGGGAAAACGCCAAGCCATTACGGACTTTATAGCCCTTATGTATATTAAAAAATACTAAGGCAAAGGACTTTTGATTGCTATGCTGATTATCTAGTTCTTTTAACACCTACCAAGATGATACAACTAGGGAACTGCTGAGGATCAGTAGTGGCCAGACTCTGTAAAATAAATGTAAATGAGTAGTAAATGATTACTGTTAGGTTGTGAGTCTGTAAATGATTACTATTTAGGTTGTGAGTCTGTAAATGATACTATTAGGTTGTGAGTCTGTAAATGATTACTATTTATAGTGTTATATAGTGGCTTTAGGCATTGTATGTACTAGCTCTATCTATAAATCCATCAATGTTTGTATCTCAAAACCTAAATAGTAATCATTTACAGACTCACAACCTAATAGTAATCATTTACAGACTCACAACCTAAACAGTAATCATTACAGACTCATGTACATTATTTTACAGAGTTGGCCAACTACTGATCCTCAGCAGTTCCCTAGTTGTATCATCTGGTAGGTGTTAAAAGAACTAGATAATCAGCATAGCAATCAAAAGTCCTTGCCTTAGTATTTTTTAATATACATAAGGGCTAAAAGTCGTAATGGCTTGGCGTTTTCCCCTGATAGTTAAAATAAAAAAAATTACCATAACATTTGCAGTAGGAGTGAAAAGGCTAAGCTATGGTAATAATAAATGTTTTGTATAACGTACGAAGGACGCTTGATCTAATAACATCTAGATGCAGCATTTAGGAGCTAAAAATGTTGGCACAGAAATGAAAGACAATGAGAACTGATGGCAATACCCCGGATAGACACTTGCGCTTTCAAGATATTAATCATCAGTGGGTTACACAATATCAGGATATATTCTAAAATGCCATTAAACAAACGAATTCAGTATTTGAAGGAGATATCAAAATATAGATTGACACCGATATCAGGTGTCAGTAATGATCTATGTGGGTATATGTATATACAGTATATGTATATGTTTGTGCATTTATATACGGGGTATAGGGAAGCTGGTCAGAATTGCATTTCTCCTTTGTAAACGCACATTAATGACACTGTAAAAAGACATCTCAAACACTGTTTATGTAGGACGGACGTAAATCTGTGTATTTATGTTTGTAGGTTAGATTAGCATTTTAAAAAGCATACAATCACCTTCTGTGGTTGATTGTTCAATAGATCACTGAATTATATGTTTAACAGATCTCTAACCCTGTCCATGGAGGACAGAAGAAAATGTATACATGCTGGTTAGCATTGTAAATATCTGGTCATGTTTATGGAAGAAGAAAAAAAATGTTCACCTGCACTCACTCCCACTAACATATCCCTGCTAGTGTGATATACCTAAAAACTACAAAACAAATATGTTTAAAATTCTTATGCACTCTGTTTACCTTCTGAAACAAGTAGTACAAATCTATCTTCATATAGAGAGCCAATATAATCAATATCATTATAAGTTATCTTGGGGTTATCTTGAGATGATTTCGGGGTTTAGCGTCCCAGCGGCCCGGTCCTCGACCAGGCCTCCTTTTTGTTAAATGGTGATCACTCTTACAGGTGGTGACCGTAGCGGTGTACATATACTTCGCGTTCTCCCTGCTGGGGGAGCAGTTCCTGGACCCCACCAAGGGCTACTCTGACCAGCTGGTCGACTACTATGTGCCGCTCTTCGCCCTCCTCCAGCTCTTCTTCTACCTGGGCTGGCTCAATGTGGCTGCAGCCCTACTCAATCCTTTTGGCGATGATGATCACGACTTCGAGTTTCTAAAATTTTTAGAAAGAAATATTCAAGTAAGTGATACCATGTATAAATATATATGTATATGTATGCGGAAAAACCACAAAGAAATGGAGAAGAGAGATGAACGTTTCGACTCGCGAAAGTCGTTGTCAACATAGCTTCCCTATACCCCGTATATAAATGCACAAACATATACATATACTGTATATACATATACCTACACATAGATCATTACTGACACCTGATATCGGTGTCAATCTCTATTTTTGATATCTCCTTCAAATACTGAATTCGTTTGTTTAATGGCATTTTAGAATATATCCTGATATTGTGTAACCCACTGATGATTAATATCCTGAATGCGCAAGTGCCTATCCGGGGTATTGCCATCAGTTCTCATTGCCTTTCATTTCTGTGAAGAAGCCAAGTTTTGGCTGAATTCCATTTTAATGGCGTCCGAATGTATAAGGAAAAGACAAACAAAAGACAATAATAAAGACAAAGCTTTATTATTGTTATGAATGATTTGAAACTTTCAAGCTTCATTTATTAGTCCACTCACTTGGATAGCAGTCGTAATCACTTTTATTGCGTCTTATACAGTTTCCAGCCCTGTTCACTAATGTAATTAGCCACCAAGATGAGTCAAACAATGTGTTATGTAAATACTTGTACTAAGACGCCCACAAGATGGATATGGGGTGCATAATAAATGAACTAAACTAACTAGATTTACCTGTACTTAAATCTACATCTTACCAGTTACCAGTGTATTTAGAAGTAGATACACTGGTCACTGTTATGGACACCTCTGGCTAATGTTTCGAGGGAGAGCGGCCATCAAAGAATATAATCAACGAGAGTTGTACCTTCAACACTAGACTTGTTGATTGGTCAGTAGGCTATTGTAGTGGCCTTAATAACCCTCCAGATGTTGAGAGGTTTCAAATTCAACACCAGACCAAGGGGACTACTTCTCTCCAAGTTACTGAGGACTCTCCGGAAAATCTATGCTGTAGCACAGGAGTTAACTCTTATCAACCCACAGCTGATTCGTTTGATTCCTGGGCAGGACGAAACGTTTGGGAACGTTTACTAATACCCAGTATCTGTTCACATTAGCAGTAAATAGATACCAGGAAATTTGTCGACTGTTGTGTATTGAATCCGGATTGTAGTCAATCATTGGCTAGAGGGACCTGGACAGCCTGTCCCTATTAACGGGAAATTTTAGCATTAGATTTTAGTTGTAGTGAATGACAGTAATTCTGAACCCATGTTATTATGCAGATGCTCTTCGCACCTGTTTAATGCTGCACGGAAGGTTTCTACTTACAGATGTCGAAGCTACTGAGTGAGACGGCGCCCAGCGACCTTCCGCGAGGCCTCGACGACTCTGTCAAGCACGTCAAGTTCCACGACAAGCTGGTAGTGGAGAGCATCAACTACTACGACGACTATGTCACCTACTAGGACGACCACCCCCACTACTACTGGTAGTGAAGAGCATCAACTACTACGACGACCATGTCACCTACTAGGACGACCACCCCCACTACTACTGGTAGTGAAGAGCATCAACTACTACGACGACCATGTCACCTACTAGGACGACCACCCCCGCTACTACTGGTAGTGGAGAGCATCAACTACTACGACGACCATGTCACCTACTAGGACGACCACCCCCGCTACTACTGGTAGTGGAGAGCATCAACTACTACGACGACTATGTCACCTACTAGGACGACCATCCCCGCTACTACTGGTAGTGGAGAGCATCAACTACTACGACGACCATGTCACCTACTAGGACGACCACCCCCGCTACTACTGGTAGTGGAGAGCATCAACTACTACGACGACTATGTCACCTACTAGGACGACCACCCCCCACCACTGGTAGTGGAGAGCATCAACTACTACGACGACCATGTCACCTACTAGGACGACCACCCCCGCTACTACTGGTAGTGGAGAGCATCAACTACTACGACGACTATGTCACCTACTAGGACGACCACCCCCCACCACTGGTAGTGGAGAGCATCAACTACTACGACGACCATGTCACCTACTAGGACGACCCCCCCCCCCCCATCACTGGTAGTGGAGAGCATCAACAACTAGGACGACCCCCCCCCCCCCACCACCACCACCACCACCACTGGTAAATCTATTTCTTCACGTTTAAAACAACATTCATATGCTATTCGTACAGCCCAACACTCCAGTCCATTGTATTTACATTCCAGTTTATGTGATCATTCTATCGACTTCAGATGGGCCAAATGTATTGTTAAAAGTAAGGGTTTCGTTGAAGGAGATGTGATTGAGTCTGCTCTGATCAAACAATGTAATAACAGCCGTAATAATGCTACGGGCTCACCATAGCCCGTGCTGCTTGGAACTTTTTGTTCCAAGTAGCGAATCTTAAACAACAACAACAGCCTTAATATAAGCCCTGGCATGTACAAATTAGATCCCCCATATAAGCTTCAATATAGCACTTCAATACAATATAACATCTATTTAACCCCTTTTTTCGTCCCCCTCTTATCCGTAGGTTTCACCTCCCCCATTTTTTTACTTATATATAGGTCAATAGGCCTTTATTCTTATGTTCTGGATGGTGAGGTGACCTGCCCTGGCGGGTAGAAGGTCTGCCTATCACGTGCCCTTCTTCATTCTAAAATGCTCTGATGAAGGCGAATTTAGCCGAAAACTCGTTTAGCATTCTCTATTTTTCAAAGAATTAAGTAGTGGGCTACTGTATTTGTGGACTTAAGTAAGTCCATTTACTTACCTGGCACAGGAGTGGGGCAAGTAGCACGGGCTGTGGTGAGCCCGTAGTGGACTTACCTGGCACAGGAGCGGGGCAAGTTGCCATGTGTACATCTAGTACCATGTGTACATCTAGTACCTGTGTACATCTAGTGTCATGTGTACATCCAGTGGGTGGATGTAGTTAAAACGTAAATGTATGAATATTTTATTATAGCATGTGTTGACGCAAGAGTTTGGGGAGGGCGCACCCTAACCGTTAGTTAGACGTTACCAAGAACCCAAACTTAATATCATGAGTGGGGGTGAGGACGCTGCCTTTGAGTACCAGCGGCACGAGAGGGCTGCGAGAGCGATGATATCTGGGTCAACACAATACATTCGTTGTTGTTGGAGGGAGTCTTGATGACTGGTGGCCCTTCTTGAGGTTATCTTGTGAGGATTTCGGGGGTTAGCGTCCCCGCGGCCCGGTCCTCGACCAGGCCTCCTTTTTGTTACACATCCCCAGGAAGCAGCCCGTAGCAGCTGTCTAACTCCCAGGTACCTATTTACTGCTAGGTGAACAGAGACATCAGGGGTGAAAGAAACTCTGCCCATTTGTTTCCGCCTCCACCGGGGATCGAACCCGGAACCTTAGGACTACGAATCCCGAGCGCTGTCCACTCAGTCGCCCTAGAGTCCTCTCCAACAAGAGACGCCATCTAGACTAGTGGCCATGTTATTATAATAATATTTGTATGTTTATTATGTACTCTATACCAATGGGTATGGCGTAGCTGGTTTGTTATATTACCTTTAGCAAAGTCACAGTATTTATCATAATGCTCCCTAGGCTTTCTGTTGTTATGTGCGGGAGGAGGATTGTAAATCACCGCTATTACTACCTTCATGTCCCAAAATGTTGTTATTCCTAGTATGTATTCTTGCTGATTATATTCCTCTGATAATTTCACTACCTTAGAGCTCCAGTGTATACTTGAACCAGTAAGGATTTGTTAGTTTCGTTTCGGTTATTTCAATAATGTGTGGTTGCTCCTTTGTCATACCTTCCTGTAACTCTTCACCTTTATTTGTAAATCCATCTGCATTTGTGTCAATGACTGTAATACTGCTCATCTGTACTGGGCTGGTTTGGTTTCTCCCCAGGTACTCACCTAATTGTGCTTGCGGGGGTTGAGCTTTGGCTATTTGGTCCCGCCTCTCAACTGTCAATCAACTGATATACAGATTCCCGAGCCTATTGGGCTCTATCATATCTACATTTGAAACTGTGTATGGAGTCAGCCTCCACCACATCACTGTCTAATGCATTCCATTTATTAACTACTCTGACACTGAAAAAATTCTTTCTAACGTCTCTGTGGCTCATGTGGGTACTAAGTTTCCACCTGTGTCCTCACACTCCTGGCCCCTCATACTCCTGGTCCTCACACTCCTGGTCCTCACACTCCTGGTCCTCACACTCCTGGCCCTCACACTACTGGTCCTCACACTCCTGGCCCTCACACTCCTGGTCCTCACACTCCTGGTCCTCACACTCCTGGTCCTCACACTCCTGGTCCTCACACTCCTAGTCCTCACACTCCTGGTCCTCACACTACTGGTCCTCACACTCCTGGTCCTCACACTCCTGGTCCTCACACTACTGGTCCTCACACTACTGGTCCTCACACTCCTGGTCCTCACACTCCTGGTCCTCACACTCCTGGCCCTCACACTCCTGGTCCTCACTGCTCTCATGTGTAATGACAACTGCTATCGAACCTAAGTGACTTAAGTGCCACTCCTGCGGGTGTTGATTTGACCAAATGTAAACAGTGTTGGGAAGACTATTCGTACACCTGCATCACTGTGTGTGTGGGGGGAAAATGTTTCGTACACTCTCCATCACTAA
>WNGS01111866.1:0-10638 GCA_020271785.1 Procambarus virginalis | reverse complement strand
TAAGTGTAGTACAGGATGAGAGCTACGCTCGTGGTGTCCCGTTCTCCCAGCACTCTTGGTCATATACGCTTTGAAAACTTACTGACGGTCTTGGCCTCCACCACCTTCTCACTAACTGTTCCAACCGTTCTACCACTCTGTTTACAAAAGGAATTTTTGGATATTTCTCCGGCAGCTTTGTTTCGTTAGTTTAATCTATGACCTCTTGTTCTTGAAGTTCCGGGTCTCAGAATTCTTCCCTATCAATTTTATCGATTCCTGTTACTATTTTGAATGTAGTGATCATATCGCCTCTTTTTCTTCTATCTTCTAGTTTTTGCATGTTAATGCCTTAATCTCTCCTCGTAGCTCTTGTCCTCAGTTCTGGAGCCACTTAGTGGCATGTCGTTGCACCTTTTCCAGTTTGTTGATGTGCTTCTTAAGATATGGGCACCATACAACCGCTGCATATTCCAGCTTGGTCTAAAAAAGTCGTGAAAAATTTCTTTAGTATTTCTCCATCCATGTATTAAAAGCAATTCTGAAGTTAGAAAGTGTAGCATAGGCTCCTCGCACAATGTTCTAATGTGGTCCTCAGGTGACAGTTTTCTATCTAAAACCACCCTAGATCCTTTCTTTATCAGAATTCTTTAAAGATTTCTCACATAATTTATAGGTTGTGTGGGGTCCTGTTCTCCAATTCCACATTCCATAACATGACATTTATTCACATTAAATTCCATTTGCCAAGTGTTGCTCCAAATACTTATTTTGTCAGGTCTTCTTGAAGGGCATGACAATCATCTAGGTTTTTTATCTTCCCTATTATCTTAGCATCATCAGCAAACATGTCATGTAATTCTGTATTCCCCTGGTAGATCGTTTATGTAGACAATGAACATTACCGGTGTAAGAACTGAACCCTGAGGTCTCCACTCGTGACATTCCTAATCCGATACCTTGCCCTATGATTATGTTCCTCATTTTCTGTCAGTTAAGAAATTTTTCATCCATGTTAGTAGCTTACCTGTCACTCCTCCAATATGTTCCAGTTTCCAGACAACTTCTTATGGGGAACTCTGTCGAAAGCCTTTTTAGGTCCAGATAGATGCAGTCAACCCAACCATCTCTTTCTTGTAAATCTCTGTGGCTCGATCATAAAAACTGAGCAAGTTCGTTACACAGGATCTTCGAGATCGAAAACCATACTGTCGGTCCGATATTATATCGTTTTCCTCCAGGTGTTCTACCCATTTAGTTTAATTATTTTTTCCTATATTTTGACTATTACACTTGTCAATGATATCGGTCTATAATTAAGGGGGTCTTTCCTGTTTCCACTTTTGTAGATTGGAACTATGTTAGCCTTTTTCCACACATCACTACAGCTCCTGTACACAGGAGCTGCACTACAAATTTCTCAGGGGATTGACAGGGCGGACAAAGAGAAACTCTTCACCACGGGTGGGACACGAACAGGGGACACAGGTGGAAACTTAGTACCCAGATGAGCCACAGAGACGTTAGAAAGAATTTTTCAGTGTCAGAGTAGTTAATAAATGGATGCATTAGGCAGTGATGTGGTGGAGGCTGACTCCATACACAGTTTCAAGTGTAGATATGATAGAGCCCAGTAGGCTCAGGAATCTGTACACCTGTTGATTGACAGTTGAGAGGCGGGACCAAAGAGCCAAGCTCAACCCCGCAAGCACAATTAGGTGAGTACAATTAGGTGGTACAGGGATGCCCTGAAAAAATCAGTGAAGTGGAATGCTGAGCTCAGGTGCACATTCTCTCAGAACCCATGGTGAAACTCCATCCGGACCAACTGCTTTGTTCTTACCTAGCTCCTTTAGCATTTTTTCCACTTCGTCTCTAGATACCTCTATGTGCTCTATGTTGTTCTCTGGAATTCTTATTGTGTCTGGTTCCCTAAAGATTTCATTTTGTACAAACACACTTTGGAACTTTTCGTTTAGTGTTTCACACATTTCCTTTTCATCTTCCGTGAAACTATTTCCCATTTTCAACCTCTGAATATTATCCTTTACCTGCAATTTGTTGTTTATGAATTTATAGAATAGACCTGGTTCTGTTTTACACTTGTCTGCAATCCCTTTTTCAAAATTTCTTTCTGCCTCTCTCCTCACTGCCGTGTAGTTGTTTCTCGCATCTTTGTATCGCTGGTATGTTTGGGGGTTCGGCCTCTTCCTGTATTGGTTCCAATTTTGTGTCTTTTGGTCTCTAGCCCTCTCGCAATTTCTATTGAACCAATCCTGTTTTCTAGTTCTGCATCTCTGTTTTGGTATAAATTTTTTTGTGCCTTTATCATATATTTCACAAAACTTGACATACATCTCATTCACTTCCTTGCCTAGCATCAAGTCTGTCCAATTATACTCACTAAAAAAATTTCTAAGGTCACCATAATGTCCTCTCCTGAAGTCTGGTTTCTCAACTGCTTCAACCTCTTTATTTTCTTCCAGCTTATAACGCATTGCATACTTTATTCCCAAAAAGACATGGTCACTTTTACCCAAGGGAGGAAGGTACTGAATGTCAAATATCTCTTCCTCCTTCCTGGTAAATATCAAATCTAGCATGGAGGGAACGTCCCCTTCCCTCATCCTCGTAGCTTGTTTAACATGTTGATACAAGAATGTTTCCAGGATGAGGTCTACAAATCTACAGGTCCAAAAATCTTCTGTTTTAGCTTCATATGCTTCCCAGTCTATGGATTTCAAGTTGAAGTCACCTACTATCAACAGTCGTGATCTATCGTTATCCGCTCTCGCTATAATCTCTCTCATTATTGTTATAAGACCTTCTCGTTTACTATCTAGCTCCTCCTTTGACCATGTGCTGCTTGGCGGTGGACTATATGCGTTTATTATCATTAGTTTATCATCCTCATGGCAGATCTCTAGTGCTATTATGTCAACTTCTTGTGGATTGGCAGTCATTATTTCCTTCACCTTTAGGTGTTCTTTTACCAGCACAGCAACGCCACCGCCTTTCCTAATTTTTCTGTCCCGTCTCCAAATTGAGTAGCCCCTTGGGAATATGACCTCGTTTAAAATAACATCTTCAAGTTTTGTCTCTGTGAGTGCAACAATGTCTGGTGTCTGCAGCTGTATTATATCACTTAACTCCAGTATCTTTGACCTTACTCCATCTATGTTGGTGTATGCAATCTTCAGGAACTTGTTCCCCCTCTCCTTATTCTTCACTCCTCCTCTCTCTATTGATTTTATTGGTTTGCCTTTATGTACCACTTTACTGGTTTGCCTACCCCTAACACTTTGTAGAAAAAAGAATTGATTTCTTCTTCATTCCTGTTCTCATTTAAACGTTTTGCCTCGGCAAGGTTCAGTTTCAGCTTCTCTCTGTCTTCTTTTGAAAGATCTCGTCTTAACGACCACCCTTTCCCAACCTCATCACTTTGCAATTTTCTAGCATTCCTTAGCACTTCTTCCATCTGTTTGGCACCGTTTAGGGTGATCCTCAAAGGTCGATCTTTCCCTTTTACGTACCTGCCTATTCTCCTGTAGTCGCACACATTCTCTATGGTAGTGAGACCTTCTACGAGGCCAACAATTTTATCTACTACTTTAGCTTCTTCGACAGCTCTTTCTGACCTAGATGTTATCTCCTTTTCTTTGCAACCAAAAATGATCAGGGACTTACTCCGATCAACTGAGTTTTGCACCAACTTCGGGTTAGATGCCAATTCTTTCCTCACTTCTAGCCTAATGTTTGTTTTATCTTGGTTGCTACAGTGTTTGACTTCCTTTACAGCTTCTTCAATTCTTTCCTTCTCCTTGGCCACTTGTGCATAGGTGAGTTGCATATCTTTCTTGCACTGTTCTATACCCTGTGTAACTTCCTCCATCTGTGCTGACAAAAGCTGTTTCTCCTGTTGAATTTCCTTGCCTAACCTATTGTAGTCATTTAGGCTTAAATTTACTTTAACTTCTTCTAAAGCTATTTTAAGAGTTTATTTTCTTCTTCCATGTCTTTGCAATTTGTTTCCAATTGATTCTTATCCTTGCGCAAGTCTTTCACTATATCCTCAAGACATAAAACTTTGCTATTCAAATGGTCATTACTTTCTTTCAATTTACGAATTATTTCTACATGAGAGTTCACAATACTATCTAAATTTACCAACTTGTTATGTAGACTGCTAATATCAATGCTTTCTTCATTGAATCCCTCGAAATCAAGCTCTGTTTTGTTTTTCCACTTGCCATTGGCCATCTTGAATGTTGTTCTCTGCACTGTAAACACTATAGGGGCAACTTTTTCTCATCCAATTTTTCACTTCCCTTAGCACATTCCTGTTATCTCACCTATTTTTCAAGAGCACTATACCTTTATGATCTATGGGACACCACTCACTATCCTCAACCTGTACTACAATACTTAGGATTGTTGAAATATGCTGGAGCTCCTCTGCTGCAAGTGTTGACCCTAGGGGTGTCACCTTTTTCTGTGAGTAATTACCGAGTTGCTTTCTTTGTGCATACCGTTATGTGTGTTTTCCCAGATCCTTCAGTCTGGAGCTCCTGTGTAATCCCTTGATACCAGCAGTAATTGGAGCCGCGTTTACAATTGGTTATCAAGTAAAGTGTTAAGATAGGTTTTGTTCTTCACTGGAAGCAAAATCAGTTGGATGTTTCATATCCCTCTGATGCAAGATATTAGCTTTGTAGACACCAATCTCAAGTAAAGTCAAGCACCCAGTATATTAGTAAGTTTACTGAATAAACATTGTTAATATTTAAAAGTACGTTTACGTTTACTCACCTAAAGTACTGCTACGGTTATTACTTTAATTAAACCATTGAATTAGTTCTGGGGTATCAAAACTTTATAGCCTATAATCACAAATAAACTAAATATTTGGTGTAGGACCAACATAAATACTCCTCTAAATTGCTCAGTGCATTGGAGAGATACTAACAACCCAGTGGATCACAACTAGATCTGACAAAGGATACCCACCAAGGATCCCCTTACTCAACTAGCTGTGTTCTGGTCAGGTACAACTGCTCTCATAATTAAATTTTGCCACTGATAACCATTACTGAGCAGGCCACCATGTGCAAATTGGTGGCATGCCATTCAATTGTAGTCATTGCAAGATAAAAAATTTCAGACAGACTAGTCACTTGAGGAAGTTAAGAGAGTCCCAGCTGCATTTGGATACAAATAACAGGATGAACAACCCAGCGGGTTTTTGTCCAATTGGGGTGTTGAACATGCTGCTATGGTGGTATGATCACTCACAGGGTGTGTGATGCTGCCTAATAAGTATCCCTGCTAGGACAGAATTAAAAAAAGTAAATGTTCTCCCACATCTACAACAAAAAGAACCAAGTCTTTACACTCACTGCTGTACCAGGCCTGGACATGTTCAGACTGTGAGGCAGTATATGACTTGAGAGGATACACATTATACACAAACACACACACACTCTCTCACTTTGATATTGTTCCTGTTCACTTAAAAATACTTTTTCCTTAAATACCTAATAACAAAAATTTAGTACAGCAAAACAAATTATATATAATTGTAAATAATATTACGATTACAAAATACTAAGGTAACTAATATAAATTTTGTTTACCTTGTGACCCAGTAATAAGCATTTTGTAGTCTAGTTCTGGGTCATAACCAATACTTTGAAGAACAAAGTTCAAATGGCGCAGTGGTAAGTCTCCGTGGCACAGTGGTAAAACACTCGCCCCGCACTTTGTAAGCAAAATTGCATGGGTTCATATCCTGGCCAGAGAGGATTGACTAGGTGCCAATCCTTAAGGACCTGCCCAAAATGCTGAGTGCTAGTGACTTTACAAGAATGTAACAATTGTATGTAATGTAACAATAAAGGCAGCAATTAATAGCTTTCTATGTCCTCCTCAGTACTGTACTTTGAAATTCCAGCATGTAGCCAAATAAGCAGACAATAGTAATAAAGAAGCATTCTTAGCACTATATTACCTTAAACTCTGCTGTCTTCTTGTCTATCAACTCCAGGACACACTCAAGCATTTCATACTTTTCCAACAGAGGATGGATGTCCTTATTGACCTATAAAATGATATTGCACATTATTTCTGGTCTGATAAGAGAATAAAGAATAAGTTCAATCTAAACATATCACTGATACCTAATTATCAGTGAAATGTTATGATTATTTTTTAATTATCTTATATCTATGATAGATCCGAATCCAGATCTATCAGAGTAGATCTTCTCTAGAAAATATCCATCCTTCAGGGCTCAGCTTCATACAGCCATGACCAGCCATTTCAAATTCAAAGAAGTAAGATAGAAACTTGAAAAGACTGGATGCCAGTGGAAAGGGAAAACACCCAGAATGAGATAACAATACTGTATTAATTAAAAGTCACAATGTGGAGATTAAGAGAAAACAGAGTAGATGATCATTTATGTGCTAAGGCACAGTTATGATGTACCAAAGATAAGATCTATCAATTGAGGCAGTATTTCCATGTGACCAATGCCAACTGATCTACCTACCCATAACTGACATAGTAAATATTAAACTAAAAGCATTTACATGTGGCTGACCACTAACAAACTCATCCTTAACATTGAAAATACATTAATGTTCATATTATTTGGAAATAAGTCAACCAACCAAATAGAATTAAGAATAAGCAATAGCCAAACAGAGCAGAGCGGAAGGGAAAATCCAAGGTGTTCACACTCACAACAAGCCGAGCTACAATGCTATATACAAAATATAATTCAAAAGTATGAAGCTGTAGGCATGCTAAAAAACTGAATACTATGTTCCTTGTTCTGCCCTGATTACACTATTAATCACTCATCTATCCATATTTCAATTATGTTACCTGTGCCTGGAACTATATATGTAACTCAAAACTACCTAGGACAATTAATCAACATAAATCGGCAATAAGAACTATAACAAATTACAACTCCAGGCGGCATGAAGAACAGTTAAATCCTTGAACATGCTAAATATTAAAGAGCTAACAAACTCTGAAATGTACTCTGTATCTATAAAATTCTAAAGAAGTAATATTAACCTTGCAGTCCTCTAAGTAGTGTTTGAGGTCAACAGAAACCATGGGCACCACACGACAAACAAACAGATATCTTTTTGATATTCCAAGAGTACGACTCAATCTAAACAGAAACTCCATGCAAATAAATATCCTAACTTGTGCAATAACCTCTCAAATAAAAAAATGTTGTTTTAATTTCTTAACATTAAGCTACAGTATATAGTCATAATGGCTTGGTGCTTTCTCTTGATAATTACCTTACCTTACCTTTAATCCATTTTTAAAGAGAAACAAAGGAATACCTAATTAAAATCATACAGTATTGGCATTTATATATCTGCCGCACCGAGTACAGTAGTATAAATCTCATATTTCTTCATTCTAATGCACACACTCTGTGTCTTCTGTTATTGTGAATATTAAATAATGTACTATTATTAAAGTTACCACTAAAGCTACAGAATATAAAATTATGAAGTCTATACCTTTCATCATTATTACTTTCACAAAACTGTATATAATTTTCTAATTTTGTAATAATTTATATACAGTATATGTTAGATTACATAATAATATAGCTTTGAGTATTACCCCAAAAATGTAAAACTCAATACACTCATTGGCTTAACAATATTTAATGTAGTTAGTGGCTTTATAAAATATACAAAAGCTGTTCCTACTAAGTAACTATTCTGACACTATTTTTTCTAAATAAAATTATTATTACTAGTATTATTGATTGGTTGAATTGGACTTTATGAATGTCAAATTTATATTTGCTGTGTGTGGTATCTATGGGTTATATTGCAGCGCTCAAAGAAGTGTTTGAAGTTGGGATTGGTATGACACTTCTGAGGTTTGAAGAGCCAGTATAAAAGCACATTTGAGAGTATATGAAGTGTTTTTATATTTAACATTTTCGAAGATTTATTTAAAGGTTGCATAGAGACTGATATATGTTGAGTAATTATGTGCCTGAGGGCTGCAATTACACAAAATATCAGAACAATGATCATGAAGCAGAATTGTACTATACCTTATCTTTCTGAAGACTCTGTGTCAATTCAATATCACTGAGGGTCAACATTACTTCTTTCTTGTCTTGCACCACTTTGTCATCATCCAGCACAGGTGGAGTTTGCCGACCAAAGTTGTGTGGTACAAGTGTAAAAAACTTGGATGATAATTCCATCAGCACACTCCGAGGCTATAAAAAAAAATTCAGACCTTTAACTAGGATAATTAAAAACAAGCACTGAATGTAATGAAATGCCTCTTTCTGGTAGAGCTTTAGTGACTCCCTGTAGCTATCTTGGTGAGATGGCTTCTCACTACCGAATCATATCAGCCATAGGAGTCCTGTTTGGTCTACCTGGGAGCAGAGCCAGAACCTGGTGCCCCTTTCAGAGATGTGGAGACCTGGGGATTGTTATAATCACCCACACCAAGAAAGTATCCAGAAAGTAAGTGAAGCAATACAGACAACTGTGAGATTCACAGAAAACCAAGCATTGAAACAACCAATTGAGTACAATTGATTCATTCAAAATCAATTGGTTCACTTGAAACTAGCTCGAACTCCCTAGTACAAATAGTCACCAACATGATGGCATCTCAGAGCTTCAGGCATCCACCCTAACAATTAGCCAGTCAGGATCTGATAAACTAAGATCTAACATACCTGGTAGGAGGGAAGGCTCTACTAGAAGGAAGCATTTCATTACATTCAATACCAATTTAATGGGAGAAGCTTCTTGGTGATTCCTTGAAGCAATCTAACAAAAGAGAAGAAGGAAAACATAGAACTTACCAGGAGAAGTGCAGCAATTACAGAAGTCGTTTTGACCCAGATAGACCTTCCAAACCCCCGAACCTGAAGAACAGTCCAGAACACAGAACCAAATATAGCAGCCATAGTCATATAGCAACAACATGGGCCAAGGGTAGACTGCAGGCTGGCGAGATGTAATGACACAGTTGACAACCAGGGATAAATGTGCCTTGAAACATGGAATGAAGGAAACCAGATCAGCAAACATATCATCCACTGAAGCAGAGTGGGTTGTATGGAGGTAGTGGTGAACTACTGCAACCATACAACAAATAATGCAACCCCAGCTGGGCAAACCAGGCCTTAATCACTAAAAGATTCCTTTGGAAACAATCCATCTTACTCGATGCCAGAAAAGAAGGTTCAGGCACCAAATAAAGAAACTGCACACCAGAGCCGAAAGAACTGAACCCATGCCTCTGACAGGAAGCACAAAGCTTCCAACCCTACAACCAGAGGACAGAGCCAACAAAAACAATGCCTTACAAAAGATATCCCAAACTAAAGGGAAAGTCATGAACCTGGGGGGAAAGGAGGAATAAAAAGAGCAGCACCCTACTGAGAGCCCAAGATAGCTCAGGAGGAGCATGAGCCAGCTGGAGGTGAAAGAAAACATGAGACAACTTACAAATGGCACCAACGAAGTAGTGAGGTCGAACGCCAGCAAGAGCATGTCTGCCAAAGCAAAGTGGTAAGTTATTGAGGAACCCCACCTTGACCAGTCCAAACAAACAGCATCTACTGTGAGAATCTCACTATCAGAAAACAAAGTCATGCAAAATAGAAGCTGCTGGTTCAATGCTAACGTAAAGGGGTCTACCTTAAAATGACCAAGTGTCTAGCAATGCCAACAGAATGATGTGTCATCGATGGTTCACTCTGTGGAAATGGGAAGGAAAAAAAAAAAGAGTTAAACCATCTGCAAAAATGTTGGACACAACCTACACATGCAGCTGAGTTACATTTATAGTCCAACTCCAAAGGAGAAAGGACAGAAGTACTTTCCCATGGTTCAGGAAATGAACCCCCTGGAGAGCAGTCAGACTGGAGCCAGAAGATGTAGCCGAGAAGGCGTATCCTCTGAAGGACCTTCTACACGGTCATGAACTCACACACTGTGGTGTGTACCAACAAAGTGGACCTGACCACTGACCCTGAGAGGCTTGGTTACAAAGCCCCAACCCAGAATTGAGGCATCTGTAAATACACTGAGTAATGTAGGAGAATGGTACCATTCAACCAAACCCAAAAAAACCTGAAGAGTAGTCGATGATGCAAGAGCCAGCAAATGGCAAACCTGAGCTAAAATTGTCGGGAAACCGACACACAAATAGTACCCTTAACAGTATCCTCTTAAAATTAGAGAATGGAGACTCCGTGACGTCATCGACGTCGCCACAGTATTTACATTATTAAACCACTGTTCATACAACAGTTTAATGTCTAAATTGAATAAAAAAGTGTTCAATAAGACTGAATATAATTATTAACACCAAAATATAGCTGATTCCCTTGTTAACGTAAATTTAACTTAGAAGTAGAACACAATATTGGAACAAGGGAGGCAGAGCGTCTCTTACAGACGCCATGCTGACAAAACAATAACAATGGGTGCTCGCGTGTTGTGATAATGGCCACACAGGATAGACCTACTCTGCCTGAAGAAACTGCCACAGCACATCACTACTACAAATGAGAGCACTCCAGTATCGTCTTACCAAGTATTTGTTTAATTCTAGTGCACTTTTTAATATCAAATTTAA
>WNGS01111864.1:0-13216 GCA_020271785.1 Procambarus virginalis | reverse complement strand
GCAATCCAGCAATCCGAGTGCCGGATTACCATCCGGCACTCGGATGGTAATCTTGGCATAGCATTTTATCAAATCACCTCATTCTTTGGGGCACACGTGAGGACACAAATGCGAACAAGCCTGAATGGTCCCCAGGACTATATGCGACTGAAAACTCACACCACAGAAGTGACTCGAACCCATACTGCCAGGAGCAACACAACTGGTATCTACAGCACGCCTTAAACCGCTTGACCATCACGACCGGACAAAAGGAAGTGATAGCCGAAGGTATTTGAACCACTTCCCCGCCGGCACTCAGATGGTAATCTTGGGACGGACACGTGGTGAGCAAGGTCTACACTTCACCATTTTGACGTGGATCACGATGCCTGACCCGGCCAAGACTTGACCTAGGTTGGTATGAATACCTGCTGAAGGCCCGGGGGTGACAAGAAGAACCGTATCTCCTTCATTCCAACAAAATCAATGTAGAAAGGTGCGTTGTTTGGGCTTTGTGGATAGTGGACTCAGGGGCAGTGGGTGAGATGAGGGTCGCCGTCGTCCTAGTGCCGCCAGACAAATGGGCAAAATGTTTCTTTCACCCTGATGCTTCTGTTACCTAGCAGTAAATAGGTACCTGGGAGTTAGACAGCTGCTATGGGCTGCTTCCCGGGGGTGTGTAACAAAAAGGAGGCCTGGTCGAGGACTGGGCCGCGGGGAGGCTAAACCCTTAAAACATCTCAAGATAGAGGAACCCACCAGCCCCCATGCGGGGTGAGGGGGGAGGGGGGAGTGATGGGGGACGCTCTCAAGCAGCCTAAGGTATATTAGGCAGGTGTTAGTGCGTTCCCAATCAAATTCGGCGAGTGTAGTGTTTTAAACGAAGTGCACTAGTGATTTCCCCGAGTGTTAAAAGTGTGCAATAAGTGTGACGGCGGCTTCCCTCGTGTTAGCTTAGTTCATTTATTATGTGCCGCCTCCATTACCCCCGCCCCCAGCACAGTCCACCCGCCATCTTCCCCCACCCCGCTACCTGCGCCTGACCCAGCCGCCCGTCAACACACAGCCTACCCACACACGGTGCCCAGGCCATGCCCAACTCCCCAGGAGGGTAATGCTTGTCTTGGTGCACTCTACTCGGGAAGGAGAGGGTGCACTCAGTGGGCAGCCAGTCGTCTGGCCATCTAGTCATGGCGCATGTTGCACCTGACACACAGCCTACTTCCAGCCAAGAGGGTGAACGCCCACGTGGAAACTGTCAAGTGTGTGACAGACGGTTTCCTCTTGTTGCTGATGGAACTGTCCGCCAACATTCTGTCAATTCAGGTCAGTGTCTAGGATCTAGGTGCCAGCCCCGGGGCAGTGACGATGGACAACCTGCTGCAGGAGCGAGGAACAATACCTCCCTCAACTTTATTTCAGCAGACAATCTGCTTGAACAGTATACCTCTAGCCAGAGGAGGAGGAGCAGGTCAGGATGTACTCGTCCTGCTTTTTGACACAGGCCTAGACCTAAGTGTTAGTCTTTAGTGCACCAAGTAGGTCAGCTGCAGCGGCACCAAGTCAACGCCCCTCCTGCCAACTGTGATAGGCCGTGGACGTGTGGATTGGCCAGAAGTCAGAGCAGTAATTATTTATGTGGCGAGATTCACGACCACTTTTTTATTTTTTGAAGTAAAGAGGGGGGAGAGGCATAGGTGAAGGGAAGTATAGAAGTGGGAAATACAGTGAGAGGTATGAAAGCTGGCGGGCTGTCCGCCTTGCTGACACGATGTGTGGGTGTTGGCAGCTAAGCTAAGCTGGCTCCCTCTTGTCAGGGAGCTGTGAGTGTGTGAGAGGTTCTTCACATGTGTTTCACTATATATGGATGTCTATAGATGAATCCTGTGTAGCATTCATATATACACACTCCGATGCTTCCACACATGTTGTTCTGTTAAAGGCTCTTTATTTTATTAGTATTATTTATCGAGTTGTTCATACGTACATATTATTATTTATCGAGTTGTTTATATATGCACATATATACCTACATATACTCACACGTACACATACATACACATCTACACACACACACATATATATATATATATATATATATATATATATATATATATATATATATATATATATATATATAACTGAAAACTCACACCCCAGAAGTGACTCGAGTCACTTCTGGGGTGTGAGTTTTCAGTTGTATCTAGTCCTGGGGACCATTCAGGCTTGTTTGCATATATATATATATATATATATATATATATATATATATATATATATATATATATATATATATATATATATGCGAACAAGCCTGAATGGTCCCCAGGACTATATGCAAATGAAAACTCACACCCCAGAAGTGACTCGAACCCATATTCCCAGGAGCAACGCAACTGGTATGTACAAGACGCCTTAAACCACTTGACCATCACGACCGGACATAATGAGGTGATAGCCGAAGCTATTTGAACCACCCCACTGCCGGCACTCGGATGGTTATCTTGGGCATAGCATTTTACCAAATCACCTCATTCTTTGGGGCACACGTGAGGAACACAAATGCGAACAAGCCTGAATGGTCCCCAGGACTATATGCGAATGAAAACTCACACCCCAGAAGTGACTCGAACCAATACTCCCAGGAGCAACGCAACTGGTATGTACAAGACGCCTTAAACCACTTGACCATCACGACCGGACATAATGAGGTGATAGCCGAAGCTATTTGAACCACCTCATATATGAATGAGGTGATTTGGTAAAATGCCTAATCTCGGGAGAGAGCTCTCTCCCGAGATTAGGGTGAGAGTAAAGGAAGCGGACATCAAGGACCCGAGAGCCGCAGCCGATCGAGCAGACATGCTAGAGGAAGCTTTACGTCCATGTCGAGAGGGACAGCACCGACCGCCCGCATTCTCCAGTTATGGGAGGAGTAATAGAAGGTCGGACGGTTGGAGGACAGGACCGAGTTATCCTAAGTCCTACCCCTTAAATGGAAACGGCAGAGGACAGAAGAGTGCTGTGGAACCGCCGAAGAAGTCACCGAGGGAGAGCTCAAGAGATCTTGTTATCGTTACGGCCGGAGAAGCTGAGCATGAGTCTTTGGAAGGCGCAAGAGAAGTCCGCGGAAGGAGAAGGATCCGCTGTTTCAACTGCGGGTTAATAGGACACATGGCGCGTGAATGCAGACGTCCTAAGCAGCGGGGTTACGTTGCTTTTGTGCGGGTAGAGGACCAGTTAGCCGAAGGAGTGCGGGATGGACCCGTACGTAAGAAGGAGGCTAACCCATTCGTGCGTGAGGGAACTGTAAGGGTGGGGGACGCAGACCCCATCCCGGTAATGATGCTGAGAGATACTGGGGCGGAATTTACCCTGGTGAGCAGAACCCTTTTCCCTGAGTGTCACGAGAATACCTGTGTAGGTGAGGCAAGTGTGACCACTGTGGGAGGCCCAGTGCAGATGCCCCTACACCAGGTAACCCTGAGTTCGGTTTATGGATGCCAAACCCTAGTAGTGGGGGTCTGTGCGACGATGCCCACGAGGGAGGCACAGGTCATTTTGGGAAATGACGCATGTGGAGGACGTGTCCTACCGAACCTCGTGAAGGACGAGGAGTGCTTGGAGCACTTCGAGAAGAAAGGCGAAGTGTTCGACGCCTGCGGGGACGAGAAAGGAATCGCCATGGAGGCGTTCCCTGTCTGTGCTGTAACGCCGAGGCAGTGCGACGGACGAGGAGGGCGTGGATCTGATAAGGCCGACGAGGAGACGTCCGCCGGCCTGGGAATTGATCACCTCGTTATGGAACCCGGAGAGCGAGTGGAGGGCGAAGGCAGCCCAGAAGGTGAGGTACAGGTGACCCTCACCGGTTCTCCTGGGGTGGACCGCACTCGTCTCGAGGAGGTGCAGCAGGCAGAATCCCCCAAGTTGATTTGTAAGGCCAAGGAGGACGTATTGGTCCCGAGAAAGCTACTCACTTTAACAGGCAAGAAGGCATATTAATAAGACAGTGTAAACCTGTAAGGATGGAGGTCGGAAAAGCCTCTCCAGGTACGAGAGACCAAGTAGCGTTGCCAGCCAAGTGCAGAGCGGCAGTGTTGAGTCCGTTGCACGCTGTTGACTCTGCGGGTCGCCTAGGGGTGACCACGATGCGACGTTCAACGTCGAGAGAAGTGGCTGGGCAACTACAACATCTTTTCTCTTGGGTGAGGAGGCCCAGGGAAAATCAGGCTGACAGTGGAAATATATTCCGGTCTGAATGTGTCAGACGAACAATGACGAGTTGGGGAGTGATGCAGATTCGGTCGTCGCCCTACCGATCGCAGTCGAAGGGGGCGGTCGGAAGATTCCACTCCACCTCAGAGACAACTCTGAGAATGTTCTGCGTAGAGCAGGAAGACGAGTGGGAAGAGACAGCGGGCCCTGTTTTGTTGGCCATTTGCAAAGCAGTGGCAGAACCGTTAAACTTCTCACAGTTCCAGCTGGTGAACGGACGTGAGGTGTGGAGCCCTCGGTCCGCAATAGGTAAGCAGTGGACGCCCAGGATGACCTTGAAGACGGTCTGCAGACACATGAGGAGTGTCACACATTGGCGGCTGCAATACTGGCTGGAAGCCAAGATTTTCAGTGGAAAGGACAACGTAGTCGCAGATGCGTTGTCCCGCATGCACTAACCAGACATGACTCTTATTTTAAGGGGAGGGGTATGTGACGGTGTTCCCCCCCTTCTAATTCTCCCACGCCTGCTGTAAGAGTCATGTCCACTATTCCCGAGCGTTCTCTACATTGCAGGCAACAATTGAACATATGTGGGAGAGAACAGTATTCTCGAAGAGCCGAGAAATTTGCGAAAATGTAGTATTTTGGCCTGTGGGATAGGCCCTTTAGGGAGCCAATATGGCGCTGGCAAGTCTGTTCTCCCGCCAAAACTGTGTGACGTCAGTGGCGCCAGATTGGTCACCGTCAGCGACATGGCACTGGGAGCCAATGAAAACCAACTTTGGGAAAAGTGACGTCACATAGGCATGGGGGTCCGCCCGTGTTGGCGCCAGGCGACATCAGTCTTTCACGACACGTCCGAGAGGTAGGACGCGCGATCGGTCATCCTGTCAGAGTGACGGATTTACCGAACTCCGGTGGATTTAAGCGTCTCCAGTTGTTGGCACGCACTCTGTGAGGTCTTCCTGCAACCCAGAAGTGGCTCAGATAAGGAATTGACAGAATATTGAGCAACAAGTGCTCAGGGACAGGTGCGTTGCAAGAAGTGGGCCGGGCATCGACGTGTGTCGTCGTTGGCAGTTCACCAGTATAAGAGACAGCTTAGTGGCCGGGCCACCCACCGTGAGTGAACCGGGTTGACAGCCTTGTCAACCAGGTTGAACGTGTGATCGACGATCCTGTCAAGTTTGACAGTAACCCCACCTTCGTGGAACCCTACGAGTCAACAGTTGGATGCAAGCACGTCGAGAAGTCTTCCCAAATACCTAGCGATATATCTAGACGACGAGGGAATTGACAGTGTTGTGAGCTTCAAGTGCTCTGAAGTCGGGTGCTGTGCGTGTGTCGTCCGGGACGGCTGATAACTTCACAGTGACTTCGTAGTGGTGAGAGGCAGTTACTCTGGGAGTACAGTGACAAGAACTAATTGGGAAACGTACGACGACCGCCGAGACGTAGGCTGGCTGCCGTAGTTGGGAGGAAAGTTGACGGCCAGGAGACCGACTTCAACCCTGCGACGTACTGTAGAGGAAGAAGCACGGACCTGCTGTGTACAGAAGCGGCGAGACGCGACATCCTAAGGCGTGGGCTTGTGTTTCTGGATGGTGAACGAGGCGAGAGCCTGGACCAGGAGCTACAACCCAACTGTCATCCTAGGATAGGTGAAGTAGGTGTTTACAGTTACCCTCCCATTTCCCCTTTAGTTAGCTATATATATTCTTGTCAGGATATTTTATATGTCGTGAGCAAGTCTCACTTGAGTTTAAGTCACAGAGAGCACAGTATGTGGTGAGGCTGCCCAGAGCGCTCACAGTATCAGTTTACATATATATCTATGTGTGGGTGTGTGCAAGCACCAAGATTCATCAGAGAATTTACTGTGACTATTATTAATCTACAGTGAGTATTATTATTATATATATATTGGTAGTAAACCAGATATTGGTGTATTGATCTCTATAATCTATTGATATAATGCCTGTGTATTGATATCATGATCTATATATATATGCCTGAAATTTGATTACTGATTTATATATGACATGACTGTGTACTGAATAATATCATATACGTGAAGTGATTGCCAGTGATATCTCTTTGAGAGAAAGTATAATATAAAGAAAAGTTCAGTGATCAAGTGAGTGCATTCACAGTAAATATTATTAAGAATAGAGTAATCTTTTGGTACGGTGAAAAGTCACTGTGAGAGTATTGTGAATAAGATGTTGATCGTGAGGCCAGTGAAATCATAAGTAAGCCATGTGAACGTTGAATAGTGTTTTGGAAAAAGTTAAATAAACGGGGATCGTGACAATTAGAAAACAAGTACTAGTCTGTTCCCACGATCGCGAGGGTCCCGGTCAGCTGACATCTGACAGGTGACACGTGCCGATGTTACCATATCGGTGCGCTCTAGAATATTATGCTATGAATGGAGCAATTGTCATATATTAATCCTGATACATTGATGCATATATATTTCTCGTTGTCTTTTAAGTAAAATACCAAAACTCTTTGGTGTTTGATATCATCCCCTCCATTTATCTTGTGACCGTGTAATGAAGTAAAGTAGAGTGACCTGCCTGATACTATATTACTGGAATTTGCTCTTGCCACAATTACACCTGACCACTGCAGTGTTACTGGACACTAAAAAACCAGTTGGCGACCTTGAAGGCTGTGTAAGAGTTCGGTGTCGGGGCGGGCCACAGATTGAGGGAACGATCTGTGCCCCCACTCATCTTACAATCTAAAGGCCGGTTGTGAGATCGACTGGGGTACTCTCCGAGGCCAGCAGTGGAGCCTAGAGGATTGAGGGAAGACCCGCCGAACGACGGTGAGTAAGGGTTATTGTTGGAGCAACCACCTGGAAAGGAGATCCAGTCTACTGTTGCTTTAACCCTTCTCTAACGAGAACACCGTGAAACCCCGACATTGGCGACCTTGCCAGGATAAGAGCAAGATCAAGGTGGTAATTGTGGTATTAAATATCAGGCCTAGGTTTTCACTCATTGTCACAAGATGGAGGGTGATAAAGTAGCCAGGTTTATAGACACGAGAGACGAGCAAGTACTGGAGGAGTGCACCAAGGCACAGCTGCAGACGATCGCCGACCACTTTGGGATCAAGTTGAGAGCTTCCAAAGTGGGAGAGAGAAGACTTGAGATCATGGCACAGCTCAAGGCACGTGATGAAGCCTTAGGAGAGGAGCGGCCACAGACACCTGCCAGTGGAGGAGAGAACTTGAGTACCGGTGGCAGCAGCCGGGGATCCAGTGGCAGCAGGCGCAGTATCAAGCTAGAAATAATGAAGATGCAGATAGAAGCACAGCTGCGCAAGGAAGAGCGCGAACAAGAAGCACAGCTGAAGCGCGAGGAAGCAGAAAGAGAAGCACAGCTGCGCCGAGAAGAAAGAGAAGCACAGCTGCGCAGAGAAGAAAGAGAAGCACAGCTGAGCGAGAAGAAAGAGAAGCACAGCTGAGCGCGAGGAAGCAGAAGAGAAGCACAGCTGCGCGAGAAGAAAGAGAAGCACAGCTGCAGCGCGAGGAAGAGAGAGAGGCACAGCACAGCAGCGAGAGAAGAACGAGAGGCACAGCAGCAACGAGAAGAACGAGAGGCACAGCTGAAGGAGCGCGAAATAGACGCTAGGACGAAGCTGCAGGAGGTTGAAGCGAACAAGGAGATTGAGCTGAAGCGAGCTGAGCTAGGACTAGTTCCAACTGCCCCACCACAACAGCAGGAAGACCGCCGAGTGAGAGAGAGGGATTTGCCCGTCTTCGTGCCTAATGAGGCTGAGGGCTTCTTCGAGCATTTCGAAAGGGTCGCTACGTTGAAGAAGTGGCCGAGGGCAGAGTGGGCGGAGCTAGTTCAAGGAAGGCTCACTGGTGAAGCTCGTGAAGCTTACAATATGCTCGACCTCCAGGAATGTACCAACTATGATGCAGTAAAACGGGCCGTGCTCCATTCGTTCAAGCTGACGCCGGAGTGCTATAGGAAAAGGTTTAGAGAATGTACCCGATCGCCAGGAAAATCGTATGCGGAGACGGCGAGGGACATGGAAAGGAAATTCTTGAAATGGCTGGAGTCAGAAGGAGCAAGATCGGCTGAAGACATCAAGGGGCTGATGGTCATGGAAAAGTTCATGTCCGTGCTCTCTCCCGAGATTAGGGTGAGAGTAAAGGAGGCGGACATCAAGGACCTGAGAGCCGCGGCCGATCGAGCAGACATGCTAGAAGAAGCTTTACGTCCACGTCGAGAGGGACAGCACCGACCGCCCGTATTCTCCAGCTATGGGAGAAGTAATAGAAGGTCGGACGGATGGAGGACAGGACCGAGTTCTCCCAAGTCCTACCCCTCGAATGGAGACAGCAGAGGACAGAAGAGTGCTGTGGAACCGCCGAAGAAGTCACCGAGGGAGAGCTCAAGAGATCTTGTTATCGTTACGGCCGGAGAAGCTGAGCATGAGTCTTTGGAAGGCGCAAGAGGAGTCCGCGGAAGAAGAAGGATCCGCTGTTTCAACTGCGGGTTAATAGGACACATGGCGCGCGAATGCAGACGTCCTAAGCAGCGGGGTTACGTTGCTTTTGTACGGGTAGAGGACCAGTTAGCCGAAGGAGTGCGGGATGGACCCGTACGTAGGAAGAAGGAGGCTAACCCATTCGTGCGTGAGGGAACTGTAAGGGTGGGGGACGCAGACCCCATCCCGGTAATGATGCTGAGAGATACTGGGGCGGAATTTACCCTGGTGAGCAGAACCCTTTTCCCTGAGTGTCACGAGAATACCTGTGTAGGTGAGGCAAGTGTGACCACTGTGGGAGGCCCAGTGCAGATGCCCCTACACCAGGTAACCCTGAGTTCGGTTTATGGATGCCAAACCCTAGTAGTGGGGGTCTGTGCGACGATGCCCACGAGGGAGGCACAGGTCATTTTGGGAAATGACGCATGTGGAGGACGTGTCCTACCGAACCTCGTGAAGGACGAGGAGTGCTTGGAGCACTTCGAGAAGAAAGGCGAAGTGTTCGACGCCTGTGGGGACGAGAAAGGAATCGCCATGGAGGCGTTCCCTGTCTGTGCTATGATTCCGAGGCAGTGCGAAGGACGAGGAGGACGTGGATCTGATAAGGCCGACGAGGAGACGTCCGACGGCCTGGGAATGATCACCTCGTCATGGAACCCGGAGAGCGAGTGGAGGGCGAAGGCAGCCCAGAAGGTGAGGTACAGGTGACCCTCACCGGTTCTCCTGGGGTGGACCGCACTCGTCTCGAGGAGGTGCAGCAGGCAGAATCCCCAAGTTGATTTGTAAGGCCAAAGGAGGACGTGTTGGTCCCGAGAAAGCTACTCACTTTAACAGGCAAGAAGGCATATTAATAAGACAGTGTAAACCTGTAAGGATGGAGGTCGGAAAAGCCTCTCCAGGTACGAGAGACCAAGTAGCGTTGCCAGCCAAGTGCAGAGCGGCAGTGTTGAGTCCGTTGCACGCTGTTGACTCTGCGGGTCACCTAGGGTGACCACGATGCGACGTTCAACGTCGAGAGAAGTGGCTGGGCAACTACAACATCTTTTCTCTTGGGTGAGGAGGCCCAGGGAAAATCAGGCTGACAGTGGAAATATATTCCGGTCTGAGTGTGTCAGACGAACAGTGATAAATTGGGGAGTGATGCAGATTCGGTCGTCGCCCTACCGATCGCAGTCGAAGGGGGCGGTCGGAAGATTCCACTCCACCTCAGAGACAGCTCTGAGAATGTTCTGCGTAGAGCAGGAAGACGAGTGGGAAGAGACAGCGGACCCTGTTTTGTTGGCCATTCGCAAAGCAGTGGCAGAACCGTTAAACTTCTCACAGTTCCAGCTGGTGAACGGACGTGAGGTGTGGAGCCCTCGGTCCGTAATAGGTAAGCAGTGGACGCCCAGGATGACCTTGAAGACGGTCTGCAGACACATGAGGAGTGTCACACATTGGCGGCTGCAATACTGGCTGGAAGCCAAGATTTTCAGTGGAAAGGACAACGTAGTCGCAGATGCGTTGTCCCGCATGCACTAACCAGACATGACTCTTATTTTAAGGGGAGGGGTATGTGACGGTGTTCCCCCCCTTCTAATTCTCCCACGCCTGCTGTAAGAGTCATGTCCACTATTCCCGAGCGTTCTCTACATTGCAGGCATCAATTGAACATATGTGGGAGAGAACAGTATTCTCGATGAGCCGAGAAATTTGCGAAAATATAGTATTTTGGCCTGTGGGATAGGCCCTTTAGGGAGCCAATATGGCGCTGGCGAGTCTGTTCTCCCGCCAAAACTGTGTGACGTCAGTGTCGCCAGATTGGTCACCGTCAGCGACGTGGCACTGGGAGCCAATGAAAACCGACTTTGGAAAAAGTGACGTCACATAGGCATGGGGGTCCAGCCGTGGTGGCGCCTTGGCGATATCAGTCTTTCACGACACGTCCGAGAGGCAGGACGTGCGATCGGTCATCCTGTCAGAGTGACGGATTTACCGAACTCCGGTGGATGTAAGCGTCTCCAGTTGTTAGCGCGCACTCTGTGAGGTCTTCCTGCAACCCAGATGTGGCTCAGATAAGGAATTGACAGAATATTGAGCAACAAGTGCTCAGGGACAGGTGCGTTGCAAGAAGTGGGCCGGGCATCGACGTGTGACGTCCTTGGCAGTTCACCAGTATAAGAGACAGCTTAGTGGCCGGGCCAATCCACCGTGAGTGAACCGGGTTGACCGCCTTGTCAACCAGGTTGAACGTGTGATCGACGATCCTGTCAAGTTTGACAGTAACCCCACCTTCGTGGAACCCTACGAGTCAACAGTTGGATGCAAGCACGTCGAGAAGTCTTCCCAAATACCTAGCGATATATCTAGACGACGAGGGAATTGACAGTGAAGTGAGCTTCAAGTGCTCTGAAGTCGGGTGCTGTGCGTGTGGAGCTTAAGCAGTATCGTCTGGGACGGCTGATAACTTCACAGTGACTTCGTAGTGGTGAGAGGCAGTTCCTCTGGGAGTACAGTGACAAGGACTAATTGGGAAACGTGCGACGACCGCCGAGACGTAGGCTGGCTGCCGTAGTTGGGAGGAAAGTTGACGGCCAGGAGACCGACTTCAACCCTGCGACGTACTGTAGAGGAAGGAGCACGGACCTGCAGTGTACAGAAAGCGGCGAGACGCGAAAATCCTAAGGCGTTGGCTTGTGTTTCTGGAGGGTGAACGAGGCGAGAGCCTGGACCAGGAGCTACAACCCAACTGTCATCCTAGGATAGGTGAAGTAGGTGTTTACAGTTACCCTCCCATTTCCCCTTTAGTTAGCTATATATTTTCTTGTCAGGATATTTTATATGTCGTGAGCAAGTCTCACCTGAGTCTAAGTCACAGAGAGCACAGTGTGTGGTGAGGCTACCCAGAGCGCTCACAGTATCAGTTTACATATATATCTATGTGTGGGTGTGTGCAAGCACCAGGATTCATCAAAGAATTTACTGTGACTATTATTAATTTCCTGTGATTATTATTATTATATATATTGGTAGTAAACCAGATATTGGTGTTAGGCTATGAGCCTAAAATTTATTGATATAAATGCCTGTGTATTGATCTCCATGATTTATCTATGTACATGCCTGTGTACTGAATAGTATCATATACGTGAAGTGATTGCCAGTGATAAATCTTTAAGAGAAAGTATAGATTTAAAGATAAGTTCAGTGATCAAGCGAGTGCACTCACAGTAAATATTATTAAGAATAGAGTAATCTTTTGGTACGGTGAAAAGTCACTGTGAGTGCAGTGTGAATAAGATATTGATCGTGAGGCCAGTGAAATCATAAGTATGCCATGTGAATGTTGAATACAGTGTTTTGCGAAAAAGTTAAATAAACGGGGATCGTGATAGAATTAGAAAACAAGTACTAGTCTGTTCTCACGATCGCGAGGTCAGCTGACATCTGACAGGTGACGCGTGGCGCTGCCGGTGTTGCCATATCGGTGCGCTCCAGATTATTCTGCTATGATTTGAGCAGTTGTCATATATTATTCCTGATACATTGATGCATATATATTTCTCGTTGTCTTTTAAGTAAAATACCAAAACTCTTTGGTGTTTGATATCATCCCCTCCATTTATCTTGTGACCGCTACATGAAGTAAAGCAGAGTGATCTGCCTGATACCATATGTTTGAAATTGCTCTTACCACAATTACCACAATTACACCTCACCACTGCAGTGTTACTGGACACCTAAAAACACCAGTTGGCGACCTTAAAGGCTGTGTAAGAGTTCTGTGTCGGGGCGGGCCACAGATTGAGGGAACGATCTGTGCCCCACTCATCTTGCAAATTAAGGCCGGTTGTGAGATCGACTGGGGTACTCTCCGGGCGTGCAGTGGAGCCTAGAGGATCGAGGGAAGACCCGTAGAACGACGGTGAGTAAGGGTTATTGTCGGAGCAACCACCTGGAGAGGAGATCCAGTCTACTTTGCTTTAACCCTTCACTAACGAGAACCGTGACACCCCGACAATGGTCACCAGTTATGGCCTAGTAACTCTGCTGCATCTCAGTCTGTACACCTTGGTCACCAGTTACGGCTAAATAACTCTCCACAATCGCTGACTGTACACCATGGTCACCAGTTATGGCCTAGTAAATCTCCACCATCACTGGCTGTGCACCTTGGTCACCAGTTACGGCTTAGTAACTCTCCTGCATCACAGCGTGCACACATGGTCACCAGATAATGCCTAGTAAGTCTCCTGCATCACAGTCTTTTCTCCAGGGTCATCAGTTACGTCTTAGTAACTCTCCTGCATCACAGTCTGTGCACCTTGGTCACAGTTACGGCTTAGTAACTCTCCTGAATCACAGTCTGTGTGCACATTGGTCTCAAGGTATAGCGTAGTAACTCTCCTACATTCAGTCTTTACACCTGTCACAGTTATAGCCTAGTAACTCTCCTGCTTCACTGTCTGTACACCATGGTAACCAGTTAAGGCCTAGTAACTCTCCTGCTTTCCTGTCGCTA
>WNGS01111862.1:0-12958 GCA_020271785.1 Procambarus virginalis | reverse complement strand
ACACCTCTGGTAATGATGACCTGGGGGCTGCCACACCACACATGGACGTACAGGTGTATACGCTGGATATACAGATGATACACTGGACATACAGGTGTATAGCTAGACATACAGGTGTATACGTGGATATACAGATGTATACATGGACATACAGGTGTATACGTAGACATACAGGTGTATACGCTGGATATACAGATGTATACACTGGACATACAGGTGTATACGCTAGACATACAGGTGTATACGCTGGACATTATGCTAAACGCACGATATTGCTGAATACTTAAATGCAGACAAATTTCCTCTATTTCCTTCACCATTAATGATGTGGCTAAACTGGCCAGGAGTTGGTTAGGCCGGGATGGACCGGGGGGGGGGGGGTTTAGTCCAGGGTGCTTCACCAGTATGGCTACCCAGTAGCCATAACCCCCCCCCCCACTGTGTGACGCTGGTCAGGTGAGAGGATCGTCAGAGTTTATTCTCCCGTTTTGCAATATTTTTCTCTACATTTGAGAGCTTTCTCATCGAGTTAAAATGTTTACGACAAATTTTGTTCCGGGAGCAAGTAGATTACCCCGGCTTTTGGACCGGCTTTTGTGGACTTTCCATGACACTGGGCGGCTCCTGCGTGTACTGGAGACTTTTGTCAGGATTTCCTGGATCACGCTTAAAGCATTTGCCATTTAGAATAAATTTTGGCACTGATATTACTTTTAGTTAACAAGGTCAGCCTGGGCCCGATCCAAGTCATGTTCAGAGCCTTGTTTTGTTTAGCAGTTTCTCAAAACAATTGAAAAGCGTTCAAGAAGGCTACTAAGGAAATCAATCTGAAACAAGCACATATATGTGCGTTGTATTATGGGTGTCGGTGGAGGGTGGTGTGTAGGGCCGCCAGGCGGCGCTGGCCGCCGCCGCCACCGTCCGTCCACCAAGACCTATGGAATAGGGAAGCCGAGGCTCCAAGGTAGATGGGTCGGATGACGGAGGCAAAAAGAGTGTCAGATGCCTGACAAACCTGCCTTCCACTTCCCCTGCCATTATCAACAATGTGACATCAACACAGCATCTATAATCAATATTGCAATACATTGTGAGGTTCTTGTTAAAGATGACAGGCCGGGAGGCAGAGTGCCCCAGTCTTCCTGTCACCCACCTTCCAGGGGAGGGTGCCCCAGTCTTCCTGTCACCCACCTTCCAGGGGAGGCAGAGTGCCCCAGTCTTCCTGTCACCCACCTTCCAGGGGAGGGTGCCCCAGTCTTCCTGTCACCACCTTCCAGGGAGGGTGCCCCAGTCTTCCTGTCACCCACCTTCCAGGGGAGGCAGAGTGCCCCAGTCTTCCTGTCACCCACCTTCCAGGGGAGGCAGAGTGCCCCAGTCTTCCTGTCACCCACCTTCCAGGGGAGGCAGAGTGCCCCAGTCTTCCTGTCACCCACCTTCCAGGGGAGGCAGAGTGCCCCAGTCTTCCTGTCACCCACCTTCCAGGGGAGGCAGAGTGCCCCAGTCTTCCTGTCACCCACCTTCCAGGGGAGGCAGAGTGCCCCAGTCTTCCTGTCACCCACCTTCCAGGGGAGGGTGCCCCAGTCTTCCTGTCACCCACCTTCCAGGGGAGGGTGCCCCAGTCTTCCCTGGAAGACTGGGAGAACATAAAATATTCTCACAAACATTCATTTGTGAGAACATTATCCCAACATACCGCGATAATTTTCAGAATTTTCAGGTTAAATTTTCAATAAATGTATACATTTAAAGAACAAGATATTGTAGTTTAACTTGCTAATATTTAGTCGATTTAAATCAGATCAAATTTGCAACAAGATATGAGAGTCCCTCTGGTCCTTGGAAACACGTTTTTGCAGAGAAATTTCAAGCAACTTTCTCAGCTTCAAGGAAATTAATTTAAGAGAGATTTAGGGCTCCCAGAGAGGGTCCTGGAAGTATATTTTGGAAAGAGATTAACGTTTTAAATGAGTGTTAAGAAAGTGGTAATTTCTGCACCGATTGCGATGGATCATCTTGCAGGCGTCTCCAGCATGTGAACGTCATCTGTTCTGGATCACCAGTTCAGAGAAGAGACGCTGATTGGTCCAGCTCATGGTCAGACAAGAGGCGCTGATTAGTCCTTCTCACTGTCAGACGAGAGGCGCTGATTGGTCCATCTCATTGTCAGACGACAGGCGCTGATTGTTGTTTCCAAAAGCATAGACCGCAGACGGCCACCTCTTCGCCATACACAGGCAAGCTCACCCCAGAATAAAGAGAGCGAATATGTTCACACACACACACACACTGAAGGGGAACTGCCTACCTGTGACGACGCGAGAAAGAGACCTGGCCGTGGACGTAACACCTAATCTAACTCCTGAGGCACATATAAACAGGATAACGACAGCAGCGTACTCTACATTGGCAAAAGTTAGAACATCATTCAGAAACCTAAGTAAGGAGGCATGTAGGGCGCTTTACACTGCCTACGTGAGGCCAGTCTTAAGAGTATGCCGCCTCATCATGGAGTCCCCATCTGAAGAAACACATAAGGAAACTGGAAAAGGTTCAGAAGTTTGCAACAAGACTCGTCCCAGAGTTACGAGGAATGGGGTATGAAGAGTGCCTGAAGTAACTGAACCTTACGACACTACAAAAAAGAAAGAAGAAGGGGGTATGATAGGACGTATAAAATACTCAGGGGAATTAACAAAGTGGACATAGACGAAATGTTCACACGGAATAGTAACAGAACGAGGGGACATGAGTGGAAGCTGGAAACTCAGATGAGTCACAGAGATGTTAGGAAGTTTTCTTTTAGCGTGAGAGTAGTGGAAAAATGGAATGCACTTAAGGAGCAGGTTGTGGAAGCAAATACTATTCATAATTTTAAAACTAGATATGATAGGGAAATGGGACAGGAGTCATTGCTGTAAACAACCGATGGCTCGAAAGGCGGGATCCAAGAGTCAATGCTCGATCCAGCAGACACAAATAGGTGAGTACACACACTTTTTGAGACCGGAGTCATTGTTGTAAACAATCGATGGCTCGAAAGGCGGGATCCAAGAGTCAATGCTCGATCCAGCAGACACAAATAGGTGAGTACACACACTTTTTGAGACCGGAGTCATTGTTGTAAACAATCGATGGCTCGAAAGGCGGGATCCAAGAGTCAATGCTCGATCCTGCAAGCACAAATAGGTGAGTACACACACACACACACACACACACACACACACACTTACTAAAAGTATTACAGCTTAGCGTGAAGCCCATCAACCGGGTTAAAGGTTAGAATGTATAATCAAAGAAATATTAACATTTGTAATGATGACTTCTGCCTCTCGACAAAACTGAGGAGCAGGTGGACCAGTTGTGACTGAAACTGTCATATGAATTAAGTGATATCCTAGCAAGTAGTTCACAAATAACTATATAAAAAACGAAACATAACGAATCTGAACAAGCCCTGTAAACAAGAACGTTGGCAAGTGAAGTGATATTTAAAATGTTAGGTCAAAGTTAAGCTAAATTGGTCTTTATCTTCGTAATTAATTATATCTTTATCCGTGAGTTGATATTGTTCTGGTACTGCATTAACTGTCATGAAAGTTGCATACGCAAGTGGTACACTGTTAGCCCTAGTGATGAACGATATTAAATTAACTCCGTTAACCACATTGTTGACAGTCTGTTAACTACGCCAATTATACCCCGTTAACAATGCTAATGGTACTCTACTAACGACGCCGGTAGCACCCAGTTAACGACTACAGCTCAATAAACATGGCAGAGGCGCTGTAATTTAGTGACCATTAACGGAAGCACAAGACCAGATGGCACTTGCCATGCCAGCCATTACCTCGGGGTAATGGCAGCCCTCGAAGTCCCCCGAGCCTGATGCCCAGCTTCCTGGGTCCCACGAACCTGATGCCCAGCTACCGGAGTCCCACGAGCATGATGCCCAACTGAACAAAGACTGGTCCCACTTCAACAGTTCCCTCTGGTCCTGCTGGCGCTCACCCCGGGCGAACACAAACACCCAATGAACACAACAGAACATTTCCCTACCCCCCCCCCCGTTTCCTTCCGACAGGACGCCAAGTCAGTGGACTCGAACTAGAGGCGGGTAGGGACGTGTATGGGGATGTTGAAAGTACGTGAATAAAGGAATAAGAAGGGGGCTGATAAGGGATATTGGTATATATATATATCACATATTGGTATACTGAATATAGGTGTAAACATATGAGAATATACTGAATATAGGTGTAAACATAGGAGTATATACTGAATATAGGTGTAAACATAATATATACTGAATATAGGTGTAAATATGTGAGTATATACCCAAATACAGTCAACATATTTGAGAAATATGATTGAGGTCCGACAGAGGAGAGTGATACTGGCCGGCTGACTCCTGCCCACCGCACCTCCCAGCCCCTCTGTCTTATACCTAATTAAAGGGGATGAGGAAGGCGTGAGTGGCATCTCGGCCGTATAGGGTGTCAGGTGTGGATCAGGAGACATCTTCCTGGCCAGAGTAAACACACACTTCTCTCAGTGAACCCCAGCAATGACACCTCGACAATGACACACGAAGAATGGTTGCAGTTGTGACAAGCCCTAACAGAGTGAACTAATGACTCTGGGAACGAATGATTGCTTCGTAGAGTGGAATCACACACAAACTGACAAAGGGAATGATAATGTCGTTTCCTTGAGGGCCATAGAGTGATACACTTGTAACATTATAACGTCTTGTGACAGCGAGCCCGTGACAGCGCGTCCGTGACAGTGAGCCCGTGACAGTGAGCCAGTGGTACTGATATCGTGATATTGATCCCATGACAGCGATCTTAGGCCTAACTCCTGACTCGGGCCTCACACCATGTAACAACCAGTTCACACCATGAGGAAGTCTCATCTCTGTGAGGCTTCTATCGATTTTTGGAACAGGTGTCTGAGGGCGTCCCGAGGTGTGTGGGTGTGGGCGTTCACTACACCCTTGTCTGAGGGCGTCCCAAAGTGTGTGGGTGTGGGCGTTCACCACACCGGACCTTTACAGTGACCTCACCATACCATGGTGACCCGTGTCTCTCGCTACAGTACCCCTACACCCAAACATCCATCACTGCCCCTCAGTGGGTGTACTCACCAAGTTGTATTTGCAGGTGATGAGCCACACCTCTTGGGCCCCGTCTCTTAACTCTTAGTAGACGTGTGTGTGAATAGGGTCCAGAGCCTATTGGGCTCTCTCATATCTACATTCAACACCGTATGGAGTCTGCCTCCACCGCATCGCTTCCTGGTGCATTCCGTTTCTGAACTACTCTGACGCTGAAAATTTCTTTCTAACGTCGCTGTGGTTCATTTGCTTAATTAGTTTCCATCTGTATCTTTGTTAATGCACCACCCTTACTAAATAGTCTGTCCTCGTCTGACCTGACTATTCACTGATTATCTTGTATGTGGTAATCATGTCTCCCATGTTTCCTGTGCCTTCCAGTAACGTTGGAATCATTTCCCCGCTGTGTCATTTTCTTCCTATGTCATAGATTCAATTCCTTCAGCCCTATAGCAAACGTCTGTACTTCTCAACCTACATTTTGTGATTTGAATGGAGGGGTCCCATGCTGGTGCTGCATACTCTAGAATAAGGCAGACGTACGTTGTCTACAATGTTTATAAAGAAGCCATGTCCGGGTAACTGAAGGCTGTCCTGATGGTCGCCAGCTTAGCACATGCTGCTGATGTGATCCTCTTTGTGTGTGTCCCTAGAGATATGTTCAGGTCTACTCCCATACTCCTTTCTCTCACTGACCCTTTCCTCTCACTGACCCTTTCCTCTCACTGACCCTTTGCTCTCACTGACCCTTTGCTCTCACTGACCCTTTCCTCTCACTGACCCTTTCCTCTCACTGACCCTTTCCTCTCACTGACCCTTTCCTCTCACTGACCCTTTCCTCTCACTGACCCTTTCCTCTCACTGACCCTTTCCTCTCACTGACCCTTTCCTCTCACTGACCCTTTCCTCTCACGGACCCTTTCCTCTCACTGACCCTTTCCTCTCACTGACCCTTTGCTCTCACTGACCCTTTGCTCTCACTGACCCTTTCCTCTCACTGACCCTTTCCTCTCACTGACCCTTTCCTCTCACTGACCCTTTCCTCTCACTGACCCTTTCCTCTCACTGACCCTTTCCTCTCACTGACCCTTTGCTCTCACTGACCCCTTTACGTATTGTTTCTCCTCCTTCCCTACCCATCTTCCCCTTGTGGTGAACGTGCTGGTGTTGCTGGAGGCTCTTGCAGCCCTGGCTGCTCCTGGCCCTTCTCAAGACGTCTAGTGTGTGTATCATCTATATGGTGTGGGAAGCCACCTACGTCCGCTTTAAGAGCAGGTAAGCGCGCGCTCGCACATGCGCACACACGCGGGCACTTGCGTGCACACACACACACTAGGGGTCTGGTAGCTGAGTGAACAGCGCGCAGAACTCTTAATTCTGTGGCCCAGGTTCGATTTCCGGACCAGGCAGATCAAATGGGCAAAGTTTCTTTCACCCTGAATGCCCGTTACCTAGCAGTAAATAGGTACCTGGGAGTTAGTCAGCTGTTACAGAGCTGCTTCCTTGGGTGTGTGTGTGTGTGTGTGTGTGTGTGTGTGTGTGTGTGTGTGTGTGTGTGTGTGTGTGTGTGTGTGTGTGTGTGTGTGTGTGAAAAAATAGTAACAGTTGATTGACAGTTGAGAGGCAGGCCGAAAGAGCAGAGCTCATCCCCCGCAAGCACAACTTGGTGAATACACACGCACACGCACACACACACGCGTACGCACGCACGTGCACACACACACACACACACACACAAGGTATCATTTGGGAGATGAAATACTTCAAGAGTCAGAGAGAGAGAAAGACCTGGGGGTTGATATCACGCCAGACCTGTCCCCTGAAGCTCATATCAAGAGGATAACATCAGCAGCATATGCCAGGTTGGCTAACATAAGAACGGCCTTTAGAAACTTGTCTAAGGAATCTTTCAGAACATTATATACCACATACTGTATGTCAGACCAATCCTGGAGTATGCGGCTCCAGCATGGAGTCCCTATCTAGTCAAGCATAAGACTAAACTGGAAAAGGTTCAAAGGTTTGCCACCAGACTAGTACCCGAGCTGAGAGGTATGAGCTACGAGGAGCGACTGCAGGAATTAAACCTCACTTCGTTGGAAGACAGAAGAGTTAGGGGGGACATGATCACCACATTCAAGATTCTCAGAGGAATCGACAGGGTTGATAAAGACAGGCTGTTTAACACAAGGGGCACACGCACTAGGGGACACAGGTGGAAACTGAGTGCCCAAATGAGCCACAGAGATATTAGAAAGAACTTTCTTAGTGTCAGAGTGGTTGACAAATGGAATGCATTAGGAAGCGATGTGGTGGAGGCTGACTCCATACACAGTTTCAAGTGTAGATATGATAGAGCCCATTAGGCTCAGGAAACTGTACACCTGTTGATTGACGGTTGAGAGGCGGGACCAAAGAGCCAGAGCTCAACCCCCGCAAGCACAACTAGGTGAGTACACACACACACACACACACACACACACACACACACACACACACACACACACACAGTGTAGTACCTCATGGAACGGTACTAGGGCCCATTCTGTTCCTATATGTAAACAATCTAACAGAAGAAGCAATCTCATTCTTATCCATGTTTGCTGACGATACTAAGCTAATGAGACGAATCAGAACTGAGGAGAACTGAAAAACATTACAAGACTTATACAATCCCCAGAGATGATCTGAAAAATTTAGACTTTAATCCTGACAAATACAAGGTTATGAGATTAGAGTTGGAGCGAGAAGACCTCATATACAGTACAGGATGAAGGGAAGAAAGCTTCCAACTTTTGAAAACGAGAAAGACTTAGGAATGGACATAACTGGAGATCTACCACCAGTATAAGGAAGGAAACATATACCAGCCTGGCAAACGTCAGGTTATGCTTCAGGAACATGGACAAATATCACTGCCGAGCGCTGTATACATCCTTTGTGAGACCTATATTATGATGTGTCAGCATGGAACCCCATACTCGAAGAAGCACAAACTAGAAAAGGTCCAAAAATGTGCAACAAGGCTCGCTCCTGAGCTAAGAGGACTAAGCTATGAGGAAAGACTGAGGGGAAGTGAAGCTCACTATACTGGAGGAAAGAAGGAATAGGTCACCTTCCTGTCCCACCGAACAGAAGACATCTTCCTGTCCCACCGAACAGAGGAAACCTTCCTGTCCCACCCAACAGAAGACACCTTCCCGTCCCACACGACAGGAAGGTGGGGCCCTGTCCCACACGACGGGAAGGTGGGCCCCTGTCCCACACGACGGGAAGGTGGGCCCCTGTCCCACACGACGGGAAGGTGGGCCCCTGTCCCACACGACAGGAAGGTGGGGCCCTGTCCCACACGACAGGAAGGTGGGCCCCTGTCCCACACGACAAGAAGGTGGGCCCCTGTCCCACACGACGAGAAGGTGGGCCCCTGTCCCACACGACAGGAAGGTGGGGCCCTGTCCCACACGACAGGAAGGTGGGCCCCTGTCCCACACGACAGGAAGGTGGCCCCCACCATAGTCTACACACACCAATTACTACTCTGAGCACGACGCAATTTCTAACTTGTGCTGGGAATCTTGTGGTCGTTCCTCTTGAAGACGACCTCCTCCTCCTCTTGCCTCTGCTGACTGCGGCCACTTGGTGGACATAATCCTCATCTTACTCACAACTCAAACACATTAATGTAATCAGTGTTCCTTTATACCGGTGTATGACTTCATACTACTCACACTTCATAATTTATGAGTGAGCCGTCCGCATGCCATCCACACATGCCTGTGAGACACATCAATGTCCTCACTAATGTGGTACCAATTCTAAGTACAACAGTAATTGTGTATCTTACACAGTGTATGTAAGCGTAATACACCTTGTTTGTACACTTAATACACCTTTTATGTACGAGTAATACACCTTGTATATACGTGAAGGAGGCAACCACCTGCAGGCTGGTACCTCACGATGAAGTTACCTCCACCAATGAGGAACAAGCTCACAACGCCCCCTCAAAACGAGGGAGGAGTGAATGTATAGTGTTCTGAGGTCGCAATTAATCGTCAGGCTGCTATCGCGGGGGAGGATACTGCTTGCCAGTATTGTGAGGGTCTCCAGCTGCTGGACAACTCTTAGCAACTGGACAATGGTATTTATACCGAGGCACACGGACGTCGTAATGTCACCTTTCTACTTGATGGAGCCTTCTCATTGGATAGCGTCATCGTCTCCAGATATCTCATTCGCGAAACGATAATCCTTGGTTCAAAATAAAGCGTAGATTTGTAAATAAATAGTTGTCAATGCTATTACACACAAAATTATTTTTCACATAGTGTCACATCTGGGGCGGACTCGCGCAAAATCGCCGAGCGGGAGAGTTGAGCCGGAGACCTGAAAGCCCGGCTCACCGCAGACGTATTCGTCATTCCTCGTAACTGAATTTAAATGTTGGGATAGACAATAGAGAGTATGCGAGGGTGTGGCTCAGAGTGCTGACGACCACACGGTGTGGCTGGTGCCTCGCCCCAGCGTCACAGGATGGGTGGGGACAGGTACGGGAGTGAAGGAAGAGAAAGAGAAGAGACAAGAGGATAGCCTAGGGACAAGGATTAGAACAGCGTTACGAGGGAGGGTGGAGTGACAGGGATAAGAGACAGCAAGCATATCCACAGTGACATGATAGTAGGAGTGAAGGAACTCTTGCGACACACACCACCATTCATCCCTCACCTCACTTATCCTTCATCATATACAATAATTCAATCATGTCACTCTTCATTCCTCATCTTTCTAGAAGAGGTTTCTAAACACTGAGTAAACTTGTATACATTCTATAGTATGCAGACCAAGACCAAACTGCATTATCTAAATGGGACCTGAACTGAGCAAGATAAAGCTGAAGAATAACGATGGGTGTCTTAGTCTGTATCTGTTTATATTACTTCACTGTAGTACGTCTTTGCTTGTATATTATAACACTTTAAGATAAATAATAAAAGTCGTTAATGTTTACTTAAAGCCCTTCACTCGCTCTACCATAATATTTTGCGTAGCTCACTGTGGGAGGGGAGCATGGGTAGCTCACTGTGGGAGGGGAGCATGGGTAGCTCACTGTGGGAGGGGAGCATGGGTAGCTCACTGTGGGAGGGGAGCATGGGTAGCTCACTGTGGGAGGGGAGCATGGGTAGCTCACTGTGGGAGGGGAGCATGGGTAGCTCACTGTGGGAGGGGAGCATGGGTAGCTCACTATGGGAGGGGAGCATGGGTAGCTCACTGTGGGAGGGGAGCATGGGTAGCTCACTGTGGGAGGGGAGCATGGGTAGCTCACTGTGGGAGGGGAGCATGGTAGCTCACTGTGGGAGGGGAGCATGGGTAGCTCATTATGGGAGGGGAGCATGGGTAGCTCACTGTGGGAGGGGAGCATGGGGTAACGCATTGTGAGGTAACAGCTGGTGACCCATCTAGAGAGCAGCGAGGTAATATATTTCAGGAGAGATCGTGTGTAGTATTTTCCATTGGTAAACAAGGTGGTTTGGCGGGTGCATTAACGTACACTTCACCTGCATAGAGAAATCACATTAACGTGCTGTATCAATGAAAACAAAATCTATAGGAGCCATGAGAAGGATTCGAACCTACGCTGTGGGTACTCCCAAGCACACGGCTTAGACAACTACACCACGACATGGTCTAAAGCAATGCAACCCGGGGTTCAACTGCAAACTCTAGGTTTCCTGAGGCTTACAGTGAAACCCACTGCACCACATGGGAGACAATGTATCAAACCCTGGTTTGGCTTCAGTGTAAACCTCAGGAACCCTAGAGGATTCAGCAGAACTCCACGTTGTGTTGCTGTTGACCATGTCGTGGTGTAGCGCCTCATGGCTCCTACTGATTTTCTCGTGAACTTTCCCATTGTTTAAGATGACGGGCTGTTAGTCCGGCCTCAAACACTGCACAAATGCTCATTAATTTAGAATGTATGTATAAAGTATTTTTCATTCATAACCGGGGGGGGGCGGGTTGATTACTGCAATAACAAACAGTTGGCAGTGTTTTGAAGATGGGTTGCCACAGTTAGGGAAAGGCAACACCATTTGGGGAATGGCTGGCTTATGTGGGAAGGGTATAACAGATGTGTTTGGGGAGGGGGGACACCATATGTGGGGGAGGGGGGACACCATGTGGGGGAGGGGGAGACACCATGTGGGGGAGGGGAGACACCATTAGCAACGTTGCATATTGCAAGTACTGACATTTGCAAGACATACAGCCTATTTGGGTACAGTGATGATTTGATAAGGATGACTGTGGAATACAGAGATGACGGGGTATTCGCCGAGATGAATAGGAATTCCCTGAGGGGGTGAGGGGGTAAGGGGGATGCGCCGAGAGTCAGAGGGGGACTCACTGAGGGTCAGAGGGAACTCACTGAGGGTCAGAGGGAACTCACTGAGGGTCAGAGGGAACTCACTGAGGGTCAGAGGGAACTCACTGAGGGTCAGAGGGAACTCGCTGAAGGGGTAGGGGGATTTACGAAAAATTTGTTGAGGGGTGGGGTGACGGGAATGGATTACATAGGATTACAAGGCTGACTGTCCATGAAGAGTTCCAAACAAACGTTCTAGGGAGATTTATATCGGGTTCTACGAACATGGGGATTTGTGGGATTACATTGTGTGTGTTTATGCCTTAACCAGAAGGGAACCGGTGGTGCCTGCGAGAGTGTGTCTCTCTCCCCCCCACCCTACTCCCCCCTCCACCCGCTCATCTCCAGTCTTCTGCTGTCGTTATAACTGTCGATTATTTCAGTGTGCTTGACAAGAGACATCTGACAAGCAACACTGAAATAATCGACAGGTATGACGACACCAGGAGACTTGACATCAGCGAGGCGCTGCACATCAAGAAGTTACACACAATTACATTCTACCCAATTCAAGACCGCGAGCCAACGCAGAGACAGGACCCAATGACCCTGCCTTAAGAACATAAGCTGCCCATGTTGATACATTTAATACCAAATAAATATATCCCTTATATATATAATATATATATATATATATATTATATATATATATATATATATATAATATATATATATTATATATAGGGACGGGGTCCATGATGATTATTAAAACTGTCCGGCGTCCCATTGGACTACTGAAAAATACCGTAAATAACGGGAAAGACAAAGATGACGAATATATGCTAATCAGGACACTATACATGAAAATATATATGGTTGAAAAATCATGAAATAATCTCTAGCTAGAGCAAAGAAGAGGATTACTCGATTGACTCTGTGGATTAATCTAGCTGAAGAGTTGCCATTACCCATAGAGCAAGATCAATTTCTGAGAGATGATTGATTAAGGGAGAGAAGGATTATTCTAATAAAAAAAATTGTCGAGAAAGTCGTTGGGATTATTTTCAAGAAGAGGGATTACCAGAAAGAAATGTTGAATTACTGACAAAACTATAGCTTAATCGAAAAATAAGCGGATTAATCCATTCAACTAAGCTGGATTACTTGAAAAATACCGAATCAGAGAAACTGATTGATAAGAAGTATTATAACTGGCTATGTGGATTCATTCGATAATCCACCACACGTTAAATAATCATAAATCAACATAATCAGAGAGATTAAGAGGAATATTGAAGATGCAGCGTCCAGAACAACGAGGATTTAGTGCTCAGCGTTGGAGATTTATGGGGTTAGGCGTATCTGGATTACCTGAACTTCAGAAAGGATTTCCGGTAATGCAACAGATTACCGAAGAGTCTCACTGCGATTTACTGAGGCTAGCAGGAGGATTACTTGGAAATAGGAGAGGATTACTT
>WNGS01111860.1:0-13583 GCA_020271785.1 Procambarus virginalis | reverse complement strand
ACATCAGTGTACGATAATAACAGCAGTGTACGATAATAACAGCAGTGTGCGACGGTAACATCAGTGTACGATAATAACAGAACTGTACATAATAACAGCCCAGTGAACGATTACAACAGTTGTGTGCAGGAATATTGTACTAAAACATCTGTACGACAAAAGCATCACACGACAAAGCGGCACAACCAAGCGCCCACGACAAAGCGGCACAACAAAGCAGCACACGACAAAAGCGGCACAACAAAAGCAGCACACGACAAAAGCAGCACACAGTTATAAAAGGGGCTTCCCTAACAATAACACTGTACAACGAGAAGTCAAAGGGACGAACAAGACTCTCCAGTTTAGTCCAGGCGTTCCACAGGACTCCAAAATGTCCAACATTGTGGCTCATCGCGTCATGCAGAGGTCAGTATTATTTTTTGTGTATTACCAGGGGGGGGGGTTATTCATTTATATCAGGGACCCCTTATTAATAAAAAATTATAAAAACAATTACTGCAATCAATCAACATTGGAGCACACACTGGAGAATCACCCTGTAATGATATGACCAGTGGAGAAGAGGCTCAACGCCACTTTATTGGGGACTCGGGTCAGATCTGAGCTATTGTGATGTGTGGCCACCTCGCTGAGCCACCGTGACTTAACCTCACTCTCCTTGCTTTGGGATGACCTCCTTCCAGTTGCCCTTTATGATATTGTCTGCTGTCAACCGCACTCCAACTGTTTCTCTTCTTAGAAATTCCTCACCAGGACAAGCGCAAAGACAAGTTGTCTATAAACTAACATTTATTACAAAGAATAAAGAAATAACATCATATTATCAGGTCTAACAAACCTGCATCATGGTTATATAATAACAGTATTCCAACAAATACAGTACACTAGGCTGCTGCCTAATGCCCACTCACATCGTCTGGGCGAGGCAACTTGCATTTTATTTAACTGAAACAAGAAAATATTAACATTATCGGCTTACATTGCATCATTCATAACATATGAATCTATGCACTGCCTCAAACAATCACGGTGTCCATATAACTCTCTTTAATACTCCCTGAAAACCATTATCAGGTCCATCTATCCATGGGTCCTGAAGTTAGGTATGTACTCTTGAAGCTCCTATATTGCCGAACCGACACTATTTACTAACATTTAATACAATAGGCAGTTAATATTGCTGCTGTTTTGTAATTCCAAATTAACCCTAGAAATAGTACTGTAATCACTCATAGAAAATGAGTCACAGTGGAAATTTCCTCAGGTAGAAAATAGAAATATCATTGCCACATGTCGTCACTAAATTCACCAGCTATATTATTAGGAATCATTCTTAATACAGCAGTCTCTGGACTGTAAACACCATAAAAAACATTTCCCTTGAACTATCTTAATTATCAGTACTAAAATAGAGTAAGTGTGGGCCTTCTATCTGCTTCGTGACGACATCTGGACAAAACAGTGAAGGCGTCAGTGGGAGGGAGGCCACCGTCAGTCGCCATTTAATTTTAACACCAGTCTCGCTGGAGCAAATCTATCTCCACTAATTTACCCTTTGACAAGTGTTATGGGACTAATAGTGCTCCCGTTATCAACACAACTTCGTCTACAATGAAGAGTCTGGCCCTAGCTTCGGTAGGGGACCGACGTTTGCCTCGGCGCTCCGGCTGTTGGTGGTGTTTACCAATTTGGCCGGTTGGGGGCAGGTGTGTCTGCCTGCCTGTGTTGACGTGGTGTTCACGATGAGGGTCCCCCTCCCACCGATACTGCGGGCTCAGTCTGTGGGATTCGAATTTTCCGGGCTGGGTACCCAGAGAGTACGCTGGTGTGTGAGTTGCTGCATATTCCTGTGACGAACATTTATGGAGTCAAACTGGTGACGGCACGTCGAGCGATAGTGAAGTTCACTGAGGAATTGGCATATTGCGACTTTCTCCGTCGATACGAGGGGCGGACATTACCCCTGCCGGAAGGTGCGGGCACTGTGTCACTCTCTGATCGGAGTGGTGCACTCACTTACGTCAGTGTGCATGGGGCTCCATTGGAGTTTCCGGAGGGTCTGCTACGGCGGTACTTCAGCCGGTTTGGCACAGTGGTTAGTGTGCAGGTGAACGTGGTATCTTCGAGCCCACTTAAGGGTGTGAGGACGAACATTCGCACCCTGGGCATGAGGCTCCGAGAGGATATTCCGTCCTCTGTGCATCTTATGGGTTACAACGTTCGGGTGTTTTACGCCCGCCAGCCTCGGACGTGTTATCGTTGTGGCCTCTTGGGCCATCAGGCTGCTGACTGTTCTGCACCGGCCGTTGCACCCGTGAACCTCTTCAGTGAGGAAATTTTCCGCCGCTTCCTGTGGAGGAGGGTTCTGTGGATGTGGACGGCTCTGCAGCCGCGGATGTGGCCCCTGTGTCGCCTGGTGCACCCCCTGTTGTGGTCGTCTCTCCTCCAGAAGTTGTGTCGTCGCCTGGTGATTGTCCTGCTCCGACTAGTGTCTCTGGGGTTCTTCAGCCTGCCTTCTGCTCGATTCCCCCGTCTTCCAGTTTGTCCTCTGCTGCATCTGACCCTGTCCCTGCACCCTCGCCGTCTGTTCTGGCTGTGCTGGGTGATGGGGTGGATCCGGCGCTTCCTCCTGTGCCTGGCCTGGTGCCCCATGTGGTTGAGGATGCTGCAGTTCTGCAGCGTGCATCGGTTCGCCTGGCTTGTGTTGAGCGTGTCTCTGAGTCAGCCTCCGGGTCTGATGATGTGCGGCCAGAGCCTAAGCGTTCCCGGCGTTCGTCGTCAGCATGGGCAGACGTTGGCGATTTCGACGCTTGTGGGTCTGCCGGCGACGGAGGGGTGGCTCCGGGTGCGTTGCGTACTACGGTGACGGCGGAGGTGCATTTTCCTGAGGATGCCAATGCCGGTATTTCGGCCTCCACTTCAGATATGGTGTTTGCGGTTCCTGCTTCGGGTGCGTCGCCTGCCTCGGCTGGCTCCGGTTCTTCGTGGGGGGTGGTTCCCCCTGCTGAGGTTCGGGGTGAGCGGGGTGGCCTGGTGATGCTGTTGAAAAAGACTGCTCGCTCTGGAGGTTCTGTAACCCCTTCCTCGGTCCCCGTTTCATCGGCTGCGGTCTCGACGCCTATTCCGTCTCCGGCCATCTCTTCAGTGTCTCCTGCGGTCTCGGTGGAGGCGTTACCATCTCGTCGCTTGTCCCCTGCTTCTGTGCGTACGGTGACGCGGCCGTCTCGGCAGCCCTCGTACGCTTCATCGGTGTCGTCTGCTACCTCGAAGGACGTGGCTTGCGCTCCCCAGCCTCGTTATGCGATTTGCGTCGGTGAGCTTCAGGAGTGGCCGTTTCCGCCTGATCTGGAGGTTCCCGAGTTTATGCCGGGCCCACGGCGGCAGGGGGATCGTCCCCCCACCGACATGGAGTATTTGATTTGGGAGGCCTATAAGCGAAGGTATCCTTGGGATTCGTTCCCTGAGAAATATATTCCTGTCTCTGAGATATGTATTCCTCGCCCATGATTCCTTTGTGTATTGTGGGTTGTGGGTTGTTTCCATTTGTGTGCATGGTTGTGTGGTGCGGGTCGGGTGTGTGTGTGTGGGTGGGGCGGGTTTGTTTCCCGGTTCCTGCGTGCTCCGGTTTGTGGTTGTGGGTTTCTTTATGTGCCGTGTGTGTGTGTTTCCGGTTCCTGTGCGGTCCGGGGTTTGGTTAGTGTGTGTGTCTGGTTGTGGATGTCGTGTTCTTATGTTATGTTTTGTGGTTCTATGTTTTTATGATGTTGTTTGTGTGCTTGTTTGTGTGGTGTTGAGTACCCTTCAGGCTGTTGGAGTGCCCGTCCGGGTGTATGCTTTTTGTCGTGTTTTGCCAGTGTGCTTTTCTTTTTGTTTGTTGTATACTTGTATTCCTTTCTTGTTATTATTATTATGATTATTCGTATTGTTATTATTATTTTGTTTTGTGTTGGTGCCTCTCCGTGTGTGTTTGCGGTACTGGTAGCCTTGTTCTGTATATTTCATGTTTTGGTGTGTTATTTCTGTATTGTATTCCGCTGTGTTTAACTTCCTTGTTGTATTATGTTTGTAATTATTGTTGCTTTTTAGTCGGCCCTTCCGGCCGGCGGTTTTGTGTTTAGTACATTTGTTCCTTTATGTTTTTGCATGTTTGTGCTTTGTCATTTTGTTCTGTTTTTGTTGAATTTATTTACTTTTATTGTATTTGTAAGCATGCTTGCATGTAAAAATAAAAATAAAAAAAAAAACTTCGTCTACAGTAAGGGAAATGTCCTAATTCCGAAACCTTGTATCTTTCATTCCTGATCACTGTATATTAAGGAAAATCAGTTAGGATACGAGTCGAGACTCAAAACAGGGTGAGCAATATTTTCATCTCTTGAACAAAAGAACAAATCCACTAGGGTCGTGACGAGGGTTCGAACTTACGTCTGAGAGGATTCCAGACGCTGCCTTAATCGACTGAGCTACGACATGGTCAAAAGAATTGCAACCAGAAGTTCTACTGAATGTACTTGGATCCTGCAGCCTCTCCGAGACACAAACCAGGGTTTTACACAATTCCCCCATGCACTCGAGCTCTATCAACAAACTGTTTTACTTCTTCACCTTTCTTTCATTACACACAGAAGGTGAAGGGTCGATGACGTTTCGGTCCGTCCTGGACCATTCTCAAGTCGATTGTCTTGAGATTGTCACAATCGACTTGAGAATGGTCCAGGACGGACCAAAACGTCGTCGTCCCTTCACCTTCTAGTGTGTGGTCTGGTCAACATACTTCAGCCACGTTATTGTGACTCATCGCCTGCATGCACACAGAAATCACAATAGCGTGATGTATCAAATGAACAAATCCACAAGAGCCGTGACGAGGGTTCGAACCTTCATCCGAGAGAAGACCTTCCTTGAAGAAAGATTAACTCAGGCCATGTTACAGCCTATCGTCAAAGTAATTGCCCAGAACAAGGCAACATCAACAGTTTCATCCAATAATCCAAGTCAAGCAGAAGCTCGACTCCCTCCAGGTAGTTTACCAACTTTCTCAGGAAAAGACGAGGAAGATTGGGACAAATTTTGGAACAAATTCGAAGACCTTGTGGACTCAAAACTATCTTTACCTAAGAGTAGTAAATTATCTTATCTACATGGTCAATTATCAGGTGAAGCTAAATCAGTAGTATCCCATCTAGGTTAACTAACGACGACTATGACCTTTCAGCACAACTCCTCAAGGATAATTATGCTGATCCAGAAGTAAGAACATCACATTTAGTTCATAAGCTGTTGCATTTACCCCCACCGGAGGCTTCAGCTGATTCACTCCATGTTTTCAAGCTGGAGGTAGAGTCAATGATCAAGGCCCTCAGCCTGACAGCCGATACTAACAGGGCCGAGTGGGTCTTGAAAATAATTGTCCAGGAGAAAATACCTTAGGACATATTAAGACAAATGAGTGCTCATTACAATAAAAGTATCTTATCCTTAAATTAAATATCTGAGGATTTACGTTCAGTAATTCATCAACTTTGTACACATGACAAATTAAAACCACCAAGTGAACCTTCAGGAACCAATAATAGTCAACTACAGAGTACCGAAGGTACTCTAAATAAATTTAATCATTCTATTTCCACACCAAAGTGGAACAGTGACAGTGTGGGTTCATATGCAATGGGACCCTCCAAGCCTATAGTACTGTCAATCAAGACGGTGACTCCAAAGGGTACTGTAAGCTATGAAACATGTTTGTTCTGCCAGGAGAAACATTCAATGTACCACTGCACCAATTCCTGATAGCGCCCGTGTCGAGCGACTCAAAGAGTTGCAAAATTGCACGGGGTGCCGCAGGAAACACAACTCCAACACCTGTGAAACCCAATCATACACCTGTAATAGATGTAACAAAGGTCAGCACCATGCAGCGTTGTGCAGGGATACCAAAATAAAGTCTCCATACCCCAAGGTGGAAGATAACATTCCCACCACAGTACAGTACTGCAAGATGCGACAGAAAGTTAGTGTCCTATTGGGAAAGTCGCAAAATAATGTGACTGCCTACTGCCCAAATTACCATCCAAAATAAAAGGACCAGGGTCCATACCCGTGGGTTGTTTGACCAAGGGACCCAGACAATATTTGTCACTTAATTAAAAAGTAGCAGATGATCTACAATTAAAGCCTATAAAACAGGTAATCTTAAATAATTCGGGATTCCTAGCTGATACAGGACCTCAAGTCTACCAGGTTGCCTTGAGGTGATTTCGGGGCTCAGCGACCCCGCGGCTCGGTCCTCGATCAGGCCTCCTTGTTGCTGGACTGGTCAACCAGGTTGTTGGACGTGGCTGCTCGCAGCCTGACGTATGAGTCACAGCCTAGTTGATCAGGTATCCTTTGGAGGTGTTTGTCAAGTTCTCTCTTGAACACTGTGAGGGGTCGGCCAGTTATGTCCCTTATGTGTAGTGGAAGTGTGTTGAACAGTCTCGGGCCTCTGATGTTGATAGTTCTCTCTTGAACACTGTGAGGGGTCGGCCAGTTATGCCCCTTATGTGTAGTGGAAGCGTGTTGAACAGTCTCGGGCCTCTGATGTTGATAGTTCTCTCTTGAACACTGTGAGGGGTCGGCCAGTTATGTCCCTTATGTGTAGTGGAAGTGTGTTGAACAGTCTCGGGCCTCTGATGTTGATAGTTCTCTCTTGAACACTCTGAGGGGTCGGCCAGTTATGTCCCTTATGTGTAGTGGAAGTGTGTTGAACAGTCTCGGGCCTCTGATGTTGATAGTTCTCTCTTGAACACTCTGAGGGGTCGGCCAGTTATGTCCCTTATGTGTAGTGGAAGCGTGTTGAACAGTCTCGGGCCTCTGATGTTGATAGTTCTCTCTTGAACACTGTGAGGGGTCGGCCAGTTATGCCCCTTATGTGTAGTGGAAGCGTGTTGAACAGTCTCGGGCCTCTGATGTTGATAGATTTCTCTCTTAGAGTACCTGTTGCACCTCTGCTTTTCAACAGGGATATTCTGCACATCTTGCTATGCCTTCTGGTCTTATGTACTCACCTAATTGTGCTTGTCGGGGTTGAGCTCTGGCTCTTTGGTCCTGCCTCTCAACCGTCAATCAACAGGTGTACAGGTTCCTGAGCCTATTGGGCTCTATCCTATCTACACTTGAAACTGTGTATAAATAAATAAATAAATAATAAAAATAAATGTTTATTCAGGTAAGGTACATACATACAAGTGAATTTTACATAAATTGATCGATTTATAGATAGAGCTAGTACATACAATGCCTAAAGCCATTATTACGCAATGCGTTTCGGGCAGGAAAAACATTAATATCTAAAACTTAATACTAATTGAGTATAAAGAATAAATGTGTTGAGAACAAATACAAATAAAGATAAAAAAAGGGGGAACATGACTGAAAAAGCAGCACAAATACAATAGGTCGACAAACAGCGTTGATTAAAAAAAACAGACATGGGTTGACAATATAGGGGTAAGGTAGGTTACAGGGAATTTATTAGGTAGTACTTAGTTTTTATCTTAAACTGGTTGAGAGAGGTACAGTCTTTAACATGGTTGGGAAGGTCATTCCACATTCTGGGTCCCTTGATTTGTAGAGCATTTCTAGTTTGATTAAGTCGTACTCTTGGAATATCAAAACTGTATTTATTTCTGGTGTGGTGCTCATGGGTTCTGTTACAACCTTCAATGAAGCTTTTGAGGTCAGGATTGGCATTACAGTTCAGCGTTTTATATATGTATAATACACATGAGAGAATGTGCAGTGACTTAATATCTAACATATTCAGAGATTTGAGTAGGGGTACCGAGTGATGTCTGGGGCCAGAGTTGGATATTGTCCTAATAGCAGCTTTGTGTTGAGTAATTAGAGGACGTAAATGATTTTGGGTAGTAGAACCCCAAGCACAAATACCATAGTTGAGATATGGATAGATGAGGGAGTAATAGAGAGTCACCAGGGCAGGGCGGGGTACATAATATCTGATCTTAGAAGAATGCCAACAGTTTTTGAAACTTTTTTTGATATATTTAGAATGTGTCCCTGGAAATTCAGCTTGTGGTCAATGAGAACGCCAAGGAATTTGCCATCTAATTTGTTACAAATTTGGGTATTGTTATTTTGAGATTTATTTGATTAGAGGATTTATTGCCAAACAGAATATAGAAAGTTTTGTCAATGTTAAGGGTGAGTTTGTTGGCAGTTAGCCAAAGATGGACTTTATTTAGCTCAGTATTTACTGTGGCATTTAGAGCAAGGGGGTCAGGACTGGAGTAAATGAAGGTTGTGTCGTCAGCAAATAGAATTGGTTTGAGGTGTTGGGAGGCATTTGGAAGGTCATTAATGTAGATGAGAAAGAGGAGAGGGCCAAGTATGCTGCCCTGAGGAACACCAATGTTGATGGGTAGGGTGGGAGAAATTGAATTATTCACAGAAACATACTGGAGCCTGTCAGTAAGGTAAGATTTGAGGTATTGCAGGGAGTGTCCTCTGACTCCATAATGATGTAATTTAAGAAGAAGGTTTTGGTGGTTGACAGTGTCAAAAGCCTTACGCAGGTCCACAAATAACCCAACAGGGAACTCATTTTTATCAAGAGCTGCATGAATCAAGTTAATCATACTAATAAGTGCATCGTTAGTGCTTTTTTTGGGTCTGAAGCCATATTGACAAGAGCTAAGTATATTGTGTTTGGCTAGATAAGAGTAAAGCTGCTTGTAGATTAGTTTTTCAAATATTTTTGACAAGTTAGGCAGGATTGATATAGGTCTGTAGTTGTTAACATCTGTGAGATCACCACATTTGTGGACAGGGGTTACTCTCGCTTTCTTTAGAATATCTGGAAAGGTTTGGAGTTCAAGTGACTTGTTGAAGAGCAATGCAATAGCAGGGGCTAAAGATCTGGAGGCTTTTTTGTAAATTAAAGTTGGTATCTCATCAAGGGCACTAGACTTGGTTTTAAGGGAAAGGATTATCTCATTGACGTCAGTGGAATTAGTAGGCTTTAGGTACAGAGACTGTGGATAGTTACCTGTAAGATAGTCCTTAACATCAGTACTGGAAGTTGGAATATCATTTGCAAGGGATGACCCAATGGAAGAGAAGAACCTATTAAACTCAATAGCAGAATCAGAGGCTGAAAGCTGACCATCGTTACTGGACAGGAGTGTTGGTTTATTATTAAAATCTTCTTTGATCCCAATATTTGTGAGATTGTGCTCCAAGTTTTTTTAATGTTGCTCTTTATTTGGGTAAATTTATCTTCGTAGAATTTAGTTTTGGCTCGTCTAATTATTTTAGATAGCAATAACGAGTAATTCTTTGAAAATTCTTTGGAGACGGTTCCTAACCTATACTTCTTCTCAAGGTCATGTTTTTTATTAATGGATTTAAGTATTCCCTTTGTAAGCCAAGGATTGTTAAGCTTTTGGTTGTGACTTGTTTTGAAAGCCTAGGACAGTGGGTGTTATAAAGGTTAAGAGTCTTTTGAAGAAAAGATTGCACTGCTAGGTTGATGTCCCCTATGTTACCTAACTCGGATTCCCAGTTGACATTATCAGCAGCAGTTATAAAATTGTCTATAGCAGTTTCATTGTGCAGCCTAAAGCTTAATTCCCTTGACTCAAGAGGTGGTTTGATAATGTTAGTTGAGAGAAATGTGGGGTAATGGTCTGTAGTGCTATCGGTGATTATACCTGAAGTAAGCGGAGAGGTTATGTTGGTCCAAATGTGATCAAGAGTCGTGGCCGTACTATCAGTGATTCTAGTAGGTCTAGTGATTAAGGGTATGAGGAAGCAGGAATTCATACAGTTAAGGAAGCTAACAGCAGTAGGGTGTTCAGGCTCGCAGAGGTCAATATTAAAGTCCCCTGCGATAATTAGATGGTTTTTGTTCAGTCTGTTATCGAGTATTAGATTTCTAAGGTTTGAATTGAATTCAGACACATCAGTGTTAGGAATTCTATAGACTGCACCCACAGACAGGACAGACTCGGCACCCTTGACTCTGAAACTGGCGAAGATATACTCCCCACAGCAGTCTCTAGTTCTAATTATATTTAAGCATGTTAGTTCTTGGTGGTAGTAAAGAGCAGTACCACCACCTCTCTGAATTTGACGACAGTTGTGAATTGCTGAGTAGTTAGGCATGTTAAAGAGTCGAGTAGTATCCTCTTTCAACCACGTTTCAGTAAGTATAATAAAGAGAATTTGTTGTCAATAGTTTCAATCAAGGCACTAACATCATCGAAGTGTTTACCTAGGGATCTAACGTTCAAGTTGATTACAGAGATATTGTGATTATTTGTTAATACATTGTTTACATCATGTGCTGTAAAATATCTGCAATTTTGATCATTAAAGTGATGATTGTCATAGATAGTGGATAAGAGGTTTAGTTCTGGGTCTATACTTGTCTGCATAAAAAGGCTGGTTGCACGAAAACAAGGCAAGAGTGCCAAAAAAAAAAAAAAAAATAGAAAATAAAGAAAAGTAGAAAAAAATTCTAAAGTAATATAAACTTAATATTAACTTAATTTAAGTAATAAACTTAATGGGAACTAGGAATGTAAAAAATGAAGTAGAATAATTAATAACAATAGATGACCAAAAAAAGTAAAAAGCAATTATGAAATCTATAAAATGAAAAGCTTGCTTACTATACTATTACAAGTACACTATAGTTTAATACTAAAGTTACACTTAAACAAAATGAGGTAGTTTAAATAGAGATACACTCAGGAACACTGGATAATGAAGTTAATACTAGAGGACACAGGCAAAGCCAGTGCACTATGGAACTTGGGAGTAAAATGAAAGAAGACAATAATAAAGATGACAATTATTTTTTTTAACTAAGGTTAAAACCTTTTGAAAGGAAAGGCAGAGCTAAAGTACACAATGGTAGTTAAATGAGATTATAATTTGAATTCTGGCTATACAGCAGCTATCCCACAGTCACTGAGGAAAGAATTAAGGTGAGCTTCAGTGGTTATTGAATAGGTTTTTCCAATGTCAGTCCTCCTAGCTATAATTTTACCATCTCGCACAAAACAGTGCTTAATTATAGTGGAATTTTTGCAGAAACCACGCAGCTTAAAAAAGAGATTTTGCCTGAACCTGGTCAGACATTCATTTACATAAACAGAGGATTTACTAGCGACTGGAGATGTGATAAGATCAGACCTGCGGGAGCAGCTATCTAATTTTATTCTTATTCTACGGTTATTTGTACCAGATGATTTGGTACATTAACATATGTACATTATGACATTAACATAAGACGAACATCGGAAAGGGACTATGAGAACGATATTGCAATCAAAGCGAAAAAAACAACCTAAGCTACTACACAGTCATATAAGAAGAAAAATGTCGGTGAACGACCAAGTGACAAGACTAAGGAAGGCAGAGGGGGCATATACTGAAAGTGACAAGGAAATCTGTGAGGCACTGAATGCCAGTTTCCATGGAGTGTTCACTACCGAGCCTGAGCAGCTCCCATTGTTGGAAGGGGTTACCCTAGATGAAAGACTATGAGATATAGAGGTGACAGTAGAGGAGGTAATGAAACAGTTGACAACTCTAGATGCATCTAAAGCAGTAGGACCAGACAAAGTATCACCGTGGATACTAAAAGAAGCAGCGCAGGCCCTCAGCGTGCCTCTGGCAATGATCTTTAATGAGTCACTTATGTCGGGAGAATTGCCCAGTTGCTGGAAGAAGGCAAATGTCGTACCGATCTTCAAGAAAGGCGATAGGGAGGAGGCACTTAACTATAGACCTGTATCACTGACAAGCATCCCCTGTAAAATACTGGAAAGAATAATTAGGCTACGACTGGTTGCACACTTGGAGAACATTAGGTTTGTGAACAAACATCAACATGGGTTCTGGACAGGGAAATCGTGCCTAGCAAACCTTCTGGAATTCTATGATAAAGTAACGAGGATAAGACAGGACAGAGATGGTTGGGCAGACTGCATATTTCTGGACTGCCAAAAAACCTTTGATACAGTACCGCACATGAGACTGCTGTTCAAACTCGAGAGGGAGGCGGGGGTAGGGGGAAAGGTCCTAGCATGGATAAGGCACTACCTAACATGAAGGAGCCAAAGAGTTACGGTAAGGGGCGAGAAGTCGGACTGGCGAACAGTAACAAGTGGAGTACCACAAGGATCGGTGCTGGGACCAATTCTATTTCTTGTATATGTTAACGACATGTTTACGGGTGTAGAGTCCTACATGTCGATGTTTGCGGATGACGCAAAGTTGATGAGAAGAGTTGTGACAGATGAGGATTGCAGGATCCTCCAAGAGGACCTGAACAGGTTGCAGAGATGGTCAGAGAAATGGCTACTGGAATTCAACACGAGCAAATGTAAAGTTATGGAAATGGGACTTGGAGACAGGAGACCATGGGGACAGTACACAATGAAGGGGAACAGCCTACCTGTGACGACGCGCGAAAGAGACCTGGGTGTGGACGTAACACCTAATCTATCTCCTGAGGCACATATAAATAGGATAGCGACAGCAGCGTACTCTACACTGGCAAAAGTTAGAACATAATTCAGAAACCTAAGTAAGGAGGCATTTAGGGCTCTTTACACTGCCTACGTGAGGCCAGTCTTAGAGTATGCCGCCTCATCATGGAGTCCCCATCTGAAGAAGCATATAATGAAACTGGAAAAGGTTCAGAGGTTTGCAACGAGACTCGTCCCAGAGCTACGAGGGATGGGGTATGAGGAGCGCCTGAGGGAACTGTGCCTTACGACACTAGAAAGAAGAAGGGAGAGGGGGGACATGATAGGAACGTATAAAATACTCAGAGGGATTGACAGAGTGGACATAGACGAAATGTTCACACGGAATAGTGACAGAACGAGGGGACATGGATGGAAGTTGGAAACTCAGATGAGTCACAGAGATGTTAGGAAGTTTTCATTTAGCGTGAGAGTAGTGGGAAAATGGAATGCACTTAAGGAACAGGTTGTGGAAGCCAATACTATTCATAATTTTAAAACCAGGAATGATAGGGAAATGGGACAGGAGTCATTGCTGTAAACAACTGATGCTCGAAAGGCGGGATCCAAGAGTCAATGCTCGATCCTGCAGACACATATAGGTAAGTACATATAGGTGAGTACACACACACACACACACACACACACACACACACACACATTGTGCGTGTGTGTGAAAGAAGAAAGATGAGAAAGAAATAAAAAGAAGAAAGATATTAATTTCTTATAAGAAAGGGGATAGACTGGAGGCACTGAACTACAGGCCAGTGTCCCTAACCTGCATACCATGCAAGCTGATGGAGAAGATTGTGTGAAGAAAGCTAGTGGAACATCTGGAGCGAAGAACTTGTGGACCAGCATTAACATGGGTAAGGATTTCAAGTCCTGCCTCACAGGGTTAATTGAATCTGACGACCAGGCACCAAAAATCAGGCAAGAAGAGAGGGATTGGCAGACTGCAAATTTTTGGATTGCCAGGAAAGCCTTTGATACAGTACCACACAAGAGGCTAGTGAAAAAGCTGGAGAAGCAAGCTGGATT
>WNGS01111858.1:0-10235 GCA_020271785.1 Procambarus virginalis | reverse complement strand
ACGGGTGACCTACTCTAGATTACAGCACTTGGTCATGTCCCTAGACTACTAGTTTCTTGCTGCTGTTCAAGGTCACAAGCCATAGCGTACAGTAGGTAACATAGTTTTTGGGGGCCTGTGCCGGGAAATATTGTTCCCACATATATTTAACTTTTGCTAATCTAACCTTACCTTCCTAGGTACTAGTGTGCTTAGGAGTCATTGTGTTTTAAAGAACATAATACTATGCCATGCCAAGAGTCAACTTGTGTGACAAGTACCAACGCTTCAAGATTTTTAAGGTAAGTCATCCTATATTTTGTTTGTGCAGTGAGGCTAAGCGAATTTTTAGTACCTTAACAATTTACAGTGAAGTGTAGTGCCGTGCCATTGTGTTAATTATATTTTGTCAATCAAGTGCCAAGTGTTAGTAAATATGGAGGATCAAGTGTTGTCGCTGTTTGCTAGCTTAGACTTTGAGGGAATTAGAAACCTAACAAAGTCTGCGTTAATAAATATGGTGAGCGACCTGTGAGATTTATATATATTTAATTTATATGAATTTACCGACCTGTGAGATTTATATATTTAATTTATATGAATTTATACTTACGTTAATTTATATCGATAGCAATTTATATGACGTTCAGTGGACTATATTTCTGCAATAATCTCACAAATCGATCCTTACACATTAGGGGGGGTTTATATTAAATTTATATATATGCAGCCAATTAAACTAAATCATTAACTACATATATTAGTATACATTGAAGAGGTTCCTTATCTTATTGTACTGCAGGCTTAAGTCCACCAGGTATAACTAGGATGTAGACAACAAATTATCCTATTTTGATGTAGTTTCCATCACCCGTAGTAACTGATGTACCAAGTTTTGCTTCCTCTTCTTGACCCGTCAAAGGCGCTAGCTATAAAGCCAGAATCCTAATATATATGACAGGTATATCAGAGAAAACACTGTATAATGAATCATAAAGACCAAGGCTTAATTACCTTTTTTGAGTCGATCATTTGTGTTCTCACCGGAACGCCCTATCTAACTAACATTAATGGTCAAAAATGATTAGATAAAATCACTTCCCTTGAGATTGATGACAGTGTGTTGATGATGGCAGACCTTTGGTTTCCATAACACTTCGGCCAAGAGAATTTATAGGAACTGTAATTTGCTCCACGACTCTGTGGTCTTACCACAATGGCGTACCACTCCCTACTACTGACGCTTTGGCACTTTGTCTAGATATCAGTAAGTGATAGAAGGGTTACATTTACTTTATTTTGATATTAATAATTAAGTTAATTAAAATGAGATGTTTTATGATGGTAAAAGTCCAAAGACTAATGTATTTAAGAATAATTCCAACACAATAGCTGGTGAATTATAATAGTATGTGGCAATATCCCGTTTTCTATAGACAGTAAATTCCACTACAAGTTACATTTTCTATGGGTTAACTTGTGGATACAATGGCAGCAATATTATCTGCAATTGCATGTAATATTATTAAATGGTGTCGGATTTTCCGACATAATTCCCCGGGGGGCTGCTCACGGGTCGAAGTCCTATTTAGAACAGACGAACACCGATACTCCTCCTTCGAATTATTAGATTAATTTGATGTTAGTAGTTAGTAATCACACATTTGTGCGTCTGTTCGTACAGGACGGATGTCCCGTACTCGAGTTGCAGGGGTTAGAAGTCTAATGCGATTTCATTTCCCTGTTAACTCTTGAAAGGCTAAAATTCAAGCCTAAATACATATTATTTAACCCAGAAGACTGAATATGATCAAATACTACAGACAAGCATGATTCAGTGACTGCAGTGAGATCAGTGACATTAGATATAACATGAAGCTTGTTCAGGTAACTGGTCACTGATATATAAACACTGAGGCCCATGGAATACATCTTGATTAAATAATAAATGTATCAAACTCAGTCGTCAAATTTATTAGTGTTTAATTTAGTTACTTGATTCAGAGGATTGAATAGCCCATCATTAAAGTCAAGTATGGTTCTGAGACTACAGTGGGTTCAGTGACATTGGTCGCAGTGACTTGTAGCTGGTTTAGGCTACTGTTCACTGATTTGCCACTGAGGCCTCATGAACTACATCTTCGCTTTAAATGGTGATAATGATTTTGTACTAATAACAAAAACAGGAACCTCTTTAAGCACCAACGTATATACCAAGCCCACCAACATAGGATTATGCCTGAACAGTAGAAGTGAGTGCCCCCAAAGTTACAAAACCAGTGTTCTCAATGCTTATATTCGTCGAGCGCTTACCCACTGCTCTGAATGGAGCAACGTGAGTAGAGAGTTTGAAAGAGTAACTCAGGTATTGGTGAACAACGGATATAGCAACGCATAAATAAACGCTGCCATAAGAAGACACTTGGACCGTTGGTATAATCCAGAACCTAGAACAGAAACCACAATACCTCCAATAAAATTATATTACAAATCAACCATGCACAGTGAACATATAAAAGAGTAAAGAATAATGAAAAAAATAATCCGTAAAGGAGTAAAAAGCATTACTCCTAACCAAAACATAAACCTGATAATATTCTACAAAACCAAGAAGACTTCCGAACTCCTTATCAAAACAGCCCGAAGCCGACGGAGAACCCTCTACAGCAGTCAAGCGTTGTATACATGTAAACTTGCCCCCACGAAGGATGTTACCTTCAATCTAAGTACATAGGTATGACGTCGACCAAGCTGACACGGCGTTTGACATGCCATCTTTAATCCGGTGCCCCTAGGAATCACATGAGACAAGCCCATGACATCACCCTAACAAGAGAAATGTTGAACAAAAATACCTGTATAATAGACAAAACCCAAGATGCAAGAAGATTACAAATTCTTGAAGCAATTCACATAAGAATAGAACAACCTACCATGAACACCCAAATCACGGAACTATTTACTCTACCCACCATGAGAGTAAGGACAAGACCAGAACATAACGATGCCAACACAGAAGACAAAGTTCAACATAACAGGCTAATTACACTTGATTAAGCTTTGTATGTAGATAGATGCCTCGTATGGGCCAATAAGCCTTCTGCAGTTACCTTTATTCTTATGTTTCACCCCACATTTATCCCGTATGTATCCCCCCATGTTTTCATCTTTATTGTCTTATCACCTGACCCAGTGCGGGTATAAAATCAAAGTCCTGAAAAATTCTCTTCACTTGAGAATGAACCATGGAGGTTCGAAACGTTGTGCAAATTGTATAAATAAGTGTAATACATTCTATAGTAATTCACCTCTTTTCTTCACCTTGAAATTACGAAAATGAGTTTTGGAGAACTCCTATTTCAGCTAAGCCCTGATGCTAAGAAAATAGTTAGAGGGAGAGAAACCCTAAATCAGAAGATAGTAAATACGGAATATGCGGTCATATTCAATTAGACATGTTTAAAAGAAAACCTGCTGCCAGTATACACCATATATATATATATATATATATATATATATATATATATATATATATATATATATATATATATATTATATATATATATATATATATATATATATATATATATATATATATATATGTGTGTGTGTGTAAATCACGAAAAATAAACAAGTGATTAAAAATGTGACAGTGTCAGACCACGGAGGAAAATTTGAAACAGAAATTTCCTTAATTACTTTCGTGTATATTAATACATCTTCAGAAGGAGTGGTTTTACAGGTCGAGTTCTGGACATAAATGGGCAGGAGAGAATGGTGGAGTGAGGTGAGGTACACTGCAAAGGGCCAATTGGCCATACGATGCAGCTTCCATTCCTAACCACACAACGGACCACACATGGATAATCATAGCATAAGATAGTAAATGTTTACAATGAACTAGTGAGACAAATGTGTTCCAATGATCCTACTCAAATCGCCCTTTAATTGATGTATTATAAATGGATCTAAGATATATAAACCACTGCTAATGTTCAGATTACTTTCTTTTGTGATCTGTATCAAAGCAGATTCAGTTATGTTTCTGTTATAGGTGCTTTTACAATTCGTTATTGAAGAAGCCGTCTCCCAATCAATTTGGTGAGCATCTTCTGACAAATGAACGAACAAAGCATTAGACAATTGGCCATGTTTTACAGAGTATTCATGTTGCGAAATTCTATATTTCAAATCTTTAGATGTTTGCCCAACATAGAACTTATTACAGTCTTTACAAGGTATTTTATAAATGACACAATTATCACTACGAGGGCTGTTTCTAACTAATAGCTTACCAACAGTATTTTAATTGCTAAACAATACATGTATATCAAAAAGTTTCAAGGCCTTGACAATATTCTCAAACCCAGAGAAATATGGTAAACATAACACATTCTTTGGGCGAATGTTTTCTCTGCATATATTATTATAATATGTACGACGTGCTTTGCTACGGCAAACTTCCAAAAAATTCAGTGGGTAACAAAGCTTGAGACCAATCGAATCAATATTCTTAAACTCTTCATCTAAGAATTCTGGACTCACAACTCGAAGAGCTCTTAGATCTTAGTAAATTTATAGAGGTGACTTGATCATTAAGTTTGGCTACAAATTCGTCTGTGTTTACATCTAAAGGCCATATACACAAAATATCAACATATCTAAACCATGGAATGATTCCAGGGGTAATTTTTGAAACAAATTTCTGTTCGAAGACTTCCATGTACAAGTTTGAAAGCAATGGCGATAAAGGATTCCCCATTGCCATTCCAAAAGTCTGTAAATAATACTAATTATTAAAGGTAAATTTTCATTCTTTAATGCACAACTTAACAAGATTGACAATAATATCAGCAGAAAGAGGTAAAACATGATTCATTAGTTCACGAGCAAGATAATCAAGAATATCATCAACCGGTATCTTTGTAAATAAGGAACAAACGTCAAAACTGATTAACTTTACATCAGGAGTGAAAGGAACACTATTCAATTTGTTAACTAATTCAAGAGAATTGGTCAAATGAGAGGAAATACTTCCTAACAATGGGGACAAGATTTTGGTAAGCCATTTAGAAAGCTTGTAATAAATGGATCCCACAGAACTGATGATAGGCCTCATGTGATTGTTAGGTTTATGCGTTTTGACAAGTCCATAGAGATATGGTAATGAAGGTGATGAGGTAGTAAATTGATTAAGAAGATCTTTAAGCTTACTTAACAACTTCCTCAAGCTGCTATTGAAGAACGTGATGATGTCCTCAAGCGGATTTTTCCTGAGTTTAGTGTATGTTGAAGAATCTAGATCATTCATTTTCGAAATATATTCCTCCTTGTTTAGAATAACAATAGTGCTGGATTTATTAGCCTTTGTTATATGAATGGAGGGGTCGGCTCTTAATTCCTGTAAGCTTCGTCTAAAGCTTTCAGGGAAATTGTTTGTTTGAGGCGTCAACATTGATCCATAAACAATGCCTTTAACCAGATTTAGGTTTTGTGGAGAGAGTTTTGTTTTTCTAGCTGTAACAATGAACTATCAATCTTAACTGCAGAAGGTTGATTGAAAATGGCGAATGACGAACCATAACCCAAAGCAGTAACCACATTTTCACATATCGTCTTGGATGACAAATTCAACACGTTGTTTGGATTGGATTTCTTTGTCCAATCACTGTTTTTAATCAGACTTTCTAACTTGCGCTTTAGAATTTTCTGTAACTGATTAATTTTTCTGCGTAAGTCACTATATATTTCATCCATTAGAAGATTTTTCCAGTCGAAAGGTATTGCGTGATGAAAGTTCCTTTTTGCTGTATCCAGGCTTTTGAAAACAAAACGTTCACTTGATCTTGTAACTTCAATGTGTTTTTTTCAAAATGGTAGCACAGAAATCGCTGAACGGTTCATCACCTAATTTGAGGAGATGGGCGGGTAGCAGAGACTTGGGTACAACTTGCTCACTAAGACATTGTTTCAGGAATTTGAGGAGGGTGCGAGTGCAGTGTGCTTTCACTAGTAGAGTAGCGAATATGGTCACGAAGGAAGTAGTCTGAGGGAACAGCATAGCGAAAGAGCGCGTGGTTTTCATTATATGTGTAAATCACGAAAAATAAACACGTGATTAAAAATGCGACAGTGTCAGACCACGGAAGAAAAAATGAAACAGAAATTTCAATTATTTTCAGAAATTTTCAAAAGTAAAATGTATTAATATACGAAAGTACTTAAGGAAATTTCTGTTTAAATTTTTCCTCCGTGGTCTGACACTCACATTTTTAATCACGTGTTTAATTTTCGTGATTTACACGTAATGAGAACCACGCGCTCTTTTGCTATATATATATATATATATATATATATATATATATATATATATATATATATATATATATATATATATATATATATATATATATATATATTATATATATATATATATATATATACTCATGTACAGCAGCCAACGAATTGGTAGGGCAGATCCTACCAGAGCGTATGAGAGACAGCGGGAACTCATGATCAAACGATCATCGAAGCAGCTAGACAATGGGACACCATTGCACACCCTCAACCCCAACCACAAGTCCCAAAAGACCACAAGCAGGCATACTGGGATAGTCCCATAATGGAAAAGACTGTCACAGCAATGATTGACAACGCTGATGCTGAAAACAAAGCCCGCCTCCTAGCGGTAACTGCACCCCACGCCAGGGATTTTTTATTTGCTGTGCCCAATGCAGCACTGGGAACTCGCCTCAGTCATGACGCTCTCCGCATTGGAGTTGCCCTTTGCCTTGCCGCCCCCATCCACACCAAACATAGGTGCATCTGCGGAACTGCGATGGCAGACCAATATGGTCGTCATGGTCTGGTATGTCGTAAATCACAGGGTAAGATTACAAGATATGAAGAAGTCAACGACATCATCAAGAGGAGCCTCGCCACAGCCCGCTGCCTGGCACAAAGAGAACCACACTTATCCAGACCTAACGACCCTCAGAAGTGCCCAGATGGGGTCACCTTGCTTCCTTGGAAGGAAGGTAAGCAAGTGGTGTGGAACTACACTTGCGCTGCTACACTGGCTAGTACCTACCTCCAATACAGCACATGTGAAAGCAGAGGTGCTGCTTGTTTCAGGGAATCGCAGAAAATTATTAAATACAGAGGTTTGGCACACTGCTACAGCTTTGTTCCGATCGGCTCGGAGACCCTTGGTTCGTGGGGAAAATGTGCATTGAAGTTCCTAAAGGAATTGGGGGACAAATTGATCAGCGCTACAAAACACCAGAGAGCAAAAAGTTTCTTGTTCCAGCGCCTCATTGTTGCAATCCAGAGGGGAAATGCCTGTTGTGTCTTGGGCACTAGTCCAACTTCAGAGGAATTTGAAGAAGTGTTTGACTTGTAGCAATGATCGAACCTGTCTGTGACATTCATCAATGTTTCCCATTGTCGTGTTTTTCAAGAGATCCATAACCTTTAAGCACCTTTTTGTATTCATATTTGTATCAACCTATGTATATCTTGTAACCATCAAATACATAATAAAGCACAAAAAAAGGAAGGGGGTGGTAGGAGAAAAGCACACAGAAACTGTATTGGAAGGGATCTAAACATTCCCTCTAATGCGTTATGCGTGGTTTCCTCTGAGGCAATGGGTCCCTTTTCAAATATATATATATATATATATATATATATATATATATATATATATATATATATATATATATATATATATAATCTATCAAGGAACATATAATCTCTTCCACAACCAAACCATCACCAGAGAAATCTTAACAAACAACACAGAAATCATTGATAGATACAGCGACAACAGGCGGCTTGACATCTGCGAGGCACTACACATCAAGAAGTCAACACCAGCAATCAACAGCCAATTAACGCACTACTATATTCTACCCACTTCAAGACTCCGCTCCAATATAGAAACATCAAGAAATACGGGCCAATAGGCCTTCTGCAGTTACAGATCTATTCTTCCCTTATACCCATTGTTTCGTGTTCTGTGTTTGTTCTCACCTCACCCCAAACCATTGTAATATATATATATATATATATATATATATATATATATATATATATATATATATATATATATATATATATATATATATATATCTATATATATATATATATTATATATATATATATATATGCAAACAAGCCTGAATGGTCCCCAGGACTAGATACAACTGAAAACTCACCCCAGAAGTGACTCGAACCCATACTCCCAGGAGCAACGCAACTGGTATGTACAGGGATGCCATAAACCACTTGACCATCACGACCGGACATAAGGAAGTGATAGCCTGAGCTATATGAACCACTTCCCCGCCGGCACCTGGATGGTTATCTTGGGCATAGCATTTTTATCAAATCACCTCATTTTTTGGGGCAAAAGCCCCAAAAAATGAGCACCAACCAACGCACCTTGGTTGAAGGTGCCCAAATGAGCACCTTGGGCACCAACACTCGGGTGCCCAAGGACTGTAGACATTCTCGTTCATCCTCAAGAATGGAATATCACAAGATATTCTTTATTTGACCCTAAAATAATGTTGTCAAGAGAGACCCTTGTGATGGGGTTTCAATTGCTTGGAGTCTTTCCATTCAAGTTGACTGCAGAGACTCGTTGTATTTACAAGTTCAATCTCAAGATCTTCCTCTGGGGTGTCGTTCTTGGCCTACTATGCAAGAACCGACTTGCCTAATAGGCCAAGTTTTCCCTAATTAATATATTTTTCTATTTTTTCTTATGCAATTAGAAATCTGTCAATTTCATTATGTGTAAGTTAATTTTTTAAATTTGAGTTAAAATATATGATATATAAATGATATATATTGTGACGATAATCTCTTTCAAGAGAGATTTAGCCTGCTCTTCCCTATAATCGTCACGTTCAAAGCTACATTCAAGATACGTTCTACAGTAGCAAAACGTATGTCAAGGCAGCCACACGCACCTGCATACCCCCTCCTGCACCCCCCCCCCCCCCCCGCTCACACTCCTCACCGCCGGCTCATCGACTGCTGTACTTCAATTAGCCAACTACCAAGTGTCGGCCTGTCTGCATTCTCATTGGCTGCTCGAGACCACACCACTCCAGCTCTCCACCACCCACGCTCCTCGCCAAGTCAACATCGGGGATGGCCAGCAGTTCCTCCTCAGAATATATCTTGTGCTCTGGCTGAGAACATCTAGTTGATTTACCTCGTGTAATCAAGTAGCGGTTTTTAGCTAGCGCATATATTCCCAGCACCATTTTATATTTCCTGTATTTCATTTTTGTCCTATTGTTAACGTAAACCAGTAATTATTCATTTTTATGTTAGTTCTTTTTCACTTGTTATATTTGCATTTTGCCAAGCCAAGGAATTGTCTTTATTTAACTTTGTTTTCTAGAGTAATTAAATTTCATTGTTTATCCTTTGTGTTTTGTGTGTCTTCCCCTACCTTACCACAGACTATCAGGCAAGCAGTGTCTTTTTTTTACGTGTATGTGACCAGGCATTGATATCTGCCATTGGAAGACTGCCGAACACCATACTCCAACACTTTACCGTCATAATATATATATATATATATATATATATATATATATATATATATATATATATATATATATATGTGCGTATATCACGAAATTAAACACGTGATTTTAAAATGTGACAATGTCAGACCACGGAGGAAAAATGAAACAGGAATTTCCTTAAGTACTTTCGTATATAATACATCTTCAGAAGGAGTCAAGGAAGAAGGAGTCTTCACTCCTTCTGAAGATGTATTAATATACGAAAGTACTTAAGGAAATTCCTGTTTCATTTTTCCTCCGTGGTCTGACATTGTCATATATATATATATATATATTTGTCGTTCCTAGTAGCCAGAATGTTGTACTCGGCCTACTATGCAAGACCCAATTTGCCTAATAGGCCAACTTTTCCTTAATTAACATATTTTTTCTATTTTTTTCTTACGCAATTAGAAATCTGTCCATTTCATATGTGTAAGTTAATTTTTTTTTAAATTTGAGTTAAAATATATGATATATATATATCATTGCAAACAAGCCTAAATGGTCCCAGGACTAGATACAACTGAAATTCACACCCAGAAGTGACTCGAACCCATACTCCCAGGAGCAACGCAACTGGTATGTACAGGACGCCTTAAACCACTTGACCATCACGACGGACATAGAAAGTGATAGCCGAGGCTATATGAACCACTTCCCGCCGTC
>WNGS01111848.1:0-14419 GCA_020271785.1 Procambarus virginalis | reverse complement strand
AGGCCCGTGTGTTTGATCACTATATCTATCAATATAAATGCCACTTCTGTGTTGATCTCTATAATCTTCAATATAAATGCCTGTGGATTGATCTCATGATCTATTGATATAAATGCCTGTGGATTGATCTCTATAATCATTGATATACAGTGCCCTGTGTATTGATCTCCATAATTTATCTGATATAAATGCCTTGTGTGATAGATCTCTTATGAATCTATTGATATATATATGCCTGAAGTTCGATTACTGATTTATATATGACCATGATGGTGTGCTGAATAATATCATCTACGTGAAGTGTTTGCCAGTGATTTCTCTGTGAGAGATTATAAATATAAAGAAAAGTTCAGTGATCAAGTGTAGTGCATTCACAGTAAATATTATGAAGAATATGAGTAATCTTTTGGTACAGTGAAAATGTCACTGTGAGAGTATGTGAATATAGATGTTGATCGTGAGGTCGTGAAATCATAATAAGCTGTTAACGTTGAAAGTGTTATGGGAAAAGTTAAATAAACGTGCGGATCGTGACAGAATTAGAAACAAGTACTAGTCTGTTCCATCGATCGCGAGGGCCCGTCACTGGCATTTCTGACAGGTGAACGTCGATGTTGCCAATATGGTGCGCTCTAGAATATTATGCTATGAATGGAGCATCGGCATATATGTAATTCTGTACATGATGCATATATATTTTCGTTGTTGTTTTTAAGTAAAATCCAACACTCTTTGGTTTTTGATATCACTCCCCTCCATTTTATCTTGTGACCGTGTTATGATATAAAGGTAGAGTGACCATGGCCCTGCATACTATATTACTTGATTTGGCTCTTGCCACAATTACACCCATGAACCATACTGCAGACTGTTATACTGGACCACAAAAAGCAAGAACCAGTTGGTCGACCCATACTGCAGGTAGGTATATTAATTGGATTCGGTGTTCTGGAGGGCCACATGATTGAGGGAGACGAATCTGTGCACCCACTCAATCTCATAATCTAAAACGCCGGTTGTGTGAGATCGACTGGGATTACTCTCCGAGGCCAGCAGTGGGCCTAGAAGGATCGAGGGAAGACCCGCTCGAACGACCTAGTGAGTAGGTTATGGTTGGAGCAACCACCTGGTAATGAGATCCGTGATCATACTTGTTGGCTTTAACAGTTTAAAATAAAACCTCTCTCTAACGAGAACAGCTACAGCGTGAAACCCCGACATATATTATATATATATATATATATATATATATATATTATATATATATATATATATATATATTTTAAAGTTTGTGAGGGTACCACCTCTGGTGCCAATGTGGGGACCCATAGCCTCGGAGAAGAAAATAAAACGTATTCAGAGGAGACCTTGTGGTTTCTCACTCAACACTAATATTTTCTTCTCCTACCACCCCCATACTTTTGTGTGTACACATATATATTTGCTTTATTTGAACTTTGTTACAAAAAGGAGTTACATATAGGTTACAAAGATGGTTATCATAAGTTGTCGAGTTCCTCCAGCTCCTCAGATGGCGGGCAGGAACCCTGGATGCAGTGCGCATTTCCCCTCTGTATCGCCACGCTGAGGCGCTGGAAAAGAAAGCTGGCAGCTCTAGGGTCCCTTGTTGTTTCAATGTGCCTAGAACCCAGTTCCTTCAAAAAACTGGTAGCACTATATATATATATATATATATATATATATATATTATATATATATATATATATATATATATATATATATATATATATATATATATATATATATATATTATTAAATATAACCGAAAAAGTAAGATTAATAATTCTAATACGAATTTTCTCAATATTTCTTATGTTTCTTTTCACTGTTGATGGTAATTGAAAAATCAATTCTCCAAAATTCGTTTTTTTATTTCTAGTCAGACGCGACACTTAAACGCGTTTCGTAATAACTTATTACATTTTCAAAGACTTTTAGTTTACACACACACAACTATAACCTGCAAACACTAAACAGAGTTCTTACTATGCTAAGTTTTAAACAGCTTTCTTTTTCATTTTATACCCACATTTTGGGTGAGGTGATATGTTACAACAGTTTTGGATGAGGTGAACAAAACTTTCAACACAGGACAGAACAAGAAACAATGGGTATTAATGATATAGTAATTGGGTAAATTGAAGGTAAGAATGGAAGTAACTGCAGAGGGCCTATTGGCCCATATTTCTTGATGCTTCTATATTAGAGCGGAGTCTTGAAGTGGGTAGAATAGAGTTGTGCATTAATTAGCTGTTGATTGCTGGTGTTGACTTCTTGATCTGTAGTGCCTCGTAGATATCAAGCCGCCTGCTATCGATGTATCTATCGATGATTGTTAATGTCTTTTGTTAAGATTTCTCTGGTGATGGTCTGGTTGTGGGAAGAGATTATATGTTCCTTAATGGAGCCCTGTTGCTTATGCATCGTTAATCGCCTGGAAAGAGATGTTGTTGTCTTGCCTATATACTGAGTTCTTTGAGGCTTACAGTCCCCAAGTGGGCATTTGAAGGCATAGACGACGTTGGTCTCTTTTAAATCGTTCTGCTTTGTGTCTGGAGAGTTTCTCATGAGTAGGTTGGCTGTTTTTTTTATAGTAAATCGTCAGTTGTATCTTCTGATTTCTGTTTGTAGGGATAACGTTTCTATTAACAATATCTTTCAGGACTCTTTCTCCAGTTTTATGAGCTGTGGAAAAGAAGTTCCTGTAAAATAGTCTAATAGGAGGTATAGGTGTTGTGTTAGTTGTCTCTTATCTCAAATCATCTCAAAATAACCTCAAGATAGGGGGTACAGGTGTTGTGTTAGTTGTCTCTTCAGAGGTTGCATGGCGGTTCACCTTCCTTCTTATGATGTCTTCAACGAAACCATTGGAGAAGCCGTTGTTGACTAGGACTTGCCTTAACCTACAGAGTTCTTCATCGACTTGCTTCCATCCTGAGCTGTAGCTGAGAGCACGGTCGACATAAGCGTTAACAACACTCCTCTTGTACCTGTCTGGGCAGTCACTGTAGGCATTTAGGCACATTCCTATGTTTGTTTCCTTAGTGTAGACTGCAGTGTGGAAACCTCAGTTCCTTTCCATGACTGTTACATCTAGAAAGGGCAGCTTCCCATCCTTCTCCATCTCGTAAGTGAAACGCAACATAGAATTCTGCTCAAATGCCTCCTTCAGCTCCTGTACATGTCAAACATCAGCTACCTGTGTAAAAATGTTGTCAACATACCTGCAGTATATGGCCGGTTTCAAGTTCATGTCGACCAAGACCTTGTGCTCGATGGTACCCATGTTGAAGTTCGCAAACAGGACACCTAGGGGAGAACCCATGGCGACCTCATCTACTTGCTTATACATGTGCCCATCCGGGCTCAAGAAGGGTGCCTCTTAGTACAAGCTTGGAGTAGTTTCCTTAGAATGTTTTCTGGTATGTGAAGAGGAGTACAGGCCGGATCACGATACACTCTGTCCGCTATCATCCCGATTGTTTCATCCACAGGTACGTTGGTAAACAGTGATTCTACGTCCAAAGAGGCTCTTATCCCTGTGGCCCGTGTTCCCCGGAAAAGTAGGCAGATGGAATTACCGGAAAAGTAGGCAGATGGATCTACAATTTCCTGACCAACAGAACCCAATGTGTAATAGTCAACAAAATAAAATCCAACCCGTCAACCGTTAAGAGCTCAGTCCCCCAGGGTACTGTGCTTGCTCCAGTACTTTTTCTCATCCTCATATCGGACATAGACAAGAACACAACCTATAGCACTGTATCATCCTTTGCAGATGACACTAGGATCTTCATGAGAGTAGGCAACATAGAGGACACGGCGAACCTCCAGTCAGATGTAGATCAGGTCTTTCTATGGGCTACAGAAAATAATATGGTGTTTAACGAAGACAAGTTCCAGCTCATGCGCTATGGAAAAAATGAAAATATAAAAACGGAAACCACGTACAAAACTCAGGCAAATCATAACATAGAACGAAAAGGCAATGTAAAGGATCTGGGTGTACTCATGTCGGAAGACCTTACCTTTAAAGAACACAATAAAGTAGCCGTCACAACTGCAAGAAAAATGACAGGTTGGATAACAAGAACTTTTCACACTAGAGATGCTATACCGATGATGACACTTTTCAAAACGCTTGTGCTCTCTAGAGTGGAGTACTGCTGCACAATGACAGCCCCTTTCACTGCTGGTGAAATTGCTGACCTGGAGAGCGTGCAGAGATCCTTTACTGCTAGAATCCACTCGGTAAAACATCTAAACTATTGGGACCGACTAAAGAGCCTAAATCTGTATTCCCTTGAGCGCAGGCGGGAGAGATACATAATAATTTACACGTGGAAAATATTAGAGGGGCTGGTCCCAAACCTGCACACAGAAATAACATCACATGAGACCAGAAGACATGGCAGGATGTGCAGAATACCCCCGTTGAAAAGCAGAGGTGCAACTGGTACTCTGAGAGAGAACTCTATCAACATCAGAGGCCCGAGACTGTTCAACACGCTTCCACTATACATAAGGGACATAACTGGCAAACCCCTCACAGTGTTCAAGAGAGAACTGGATAAGCACCTCCAAAGGATACCTGATCAACCAGGCTGTGACTCATACGTCAGGCTGCGAGCAGCCGCGTCCAACAGCCTGGTTGATCAGTCCAGCAACCAGGAGGCCTGGTCGATGACCGGGCCGGGGACGATAAGCCCCGGAAGCACTCAAGGTATCAAGGTAAGGTAAGGTATCCCCGCGTAAGTCGACAAATTCCTTGGAGACTTTAGGCTGAAGGCGCAAGGGACATAAGGAGTCAGCAGCCGTTGAGTCGTTTCGCCAGTCTGTACGTGGGTGTGGGTATCTGGCTGATGATTGGCCGAAGTGGGTTTCAGGCTTATGTGTCGGATCCAGGTTTATATCCCCAATAATCTTTTGCAGGTGGAGTCGGATTCTTGGCGTTCAGTTTCGATCAATTTGTTAACCTTTGTTTTCAATTCAGCTGTAGTGTCCTTCGTTACCCTTTGGAATTTAGCACTTTAGTCCGGGCATGACGCAGCATTGCGTCATCCGTTACTGTCGGTAATCTTGGGGATGACGCAGCATTGCGTCATCCACTAAAATAATCGCCAAAAATCAGGTTTTATCCGATTTTTGGGGACTGGTTTTAAAATGCGCGCCTATGTCTTCCCTACACGCCTATGTCATGTTCAATACACAATAATACTAAACATTTGTGGGCAGGAATTGGGAGTTTAGCTGGAAGGCGTCTGGGCGCTCTCTCGCGGCTAACGCATGGCCCGTCTTCAACTCGTCGGCGGTTAGAGCGTGACCAGGTTTTTTATTTTATATGCTAATGTTCAAGACCGAGAAAATTCGTGTTAGAATTATTAATCTTACTTTTTCGGTCATATTTAACAACATATGTTTACAAGAAAGACTGACACCAAAAAAAACTAATATATCTACTATATATTAGTTTTTTTGGCACATATAATTAGTTTTTATTTTTTGGCACATATAATTAGTTTTTATTAGTTTTAAATGGCACACAACTAATATATATACTATATATTAGTTTTTTTAAAAAACAAATATATAGTATATATATATATATATATATATATATATATATATATATATATATATATATATATATATATATATATATATATATATATATATATATATATATATATATATATATATATTGGTGTATACTGGCAGCAGGTTTTCTTCTAATCATGTCACACTGAATATGACCGTATATTCTTTAAACTCCAAGGCGACAATGGCTTAGGATATGCCTATGGCAATGTTAAGACACACAAACCAGGTAACCACTACGCCCAATAATCTGCCAAATACCAACTCCAACCTATCAACTGGCAAAGAGACTTAACGAACTCCTAACTCCATACACTCCAAGTAAGTATAGTCTACAATCATCAGCAGATTTCCTTGAATTAATCAAATCTACTCAGCCCAATGGAATCATTGCTTCCCTGGACGTCGTATCCATATTTACGAACGTCCCAGTCGACACAACCATAGGAATGATACTGGACAGAGTATACAGAGACGGGAGCACCCCCAAATTAGACATACCTGAGCCACACTTGAAGAGTCTTCTCGAAGCATGTACAAAGGAAGCCCCTTTCATCAGTCCACAAGGAGACATGTATCTACAAATAGAAGGAGTAGCAACGGGCTCCCCCTTAGGAGTTTTATTTGCTAATTTTCATATGGGAACCATCGAAGACAGTCTTCAGTAGCAGACAAAAACCAACTGTATATTCCTGTCATGTAGATGACATATTCGTCATAGTAAAAGACTCAGATGAACTAATTGATCTAAAAAACCATCTAGAGAGAGAGTCAGTACTCCGATTTATACATGAAAATAGTGAAAATAACAGTCTGCCATTCTTGGATGTACTAATAACAAAAACAGGAACCTCTTTAAGCACCAACGTATATACCAAGCCCACCAGCATAGGATTATGCCTGAACGGTAGAAGTGAGTGCCCCCAAAGATACAAAGCCAGTGTTCTCAATGCTTATATTTGTCGAGCGCTTACCCACTGCTCTGAATGGAGCAACGTGAGTAGAGAGTTTGAAAGAGTAACTCAGGTATTGGTGAACAACGGGTTTAGCAACGCGGAAATAAACGTTGCTATAAGAAGACACTTGGACCGATGGTATAACCCTGAACTTAGAACAGAAACCACAGTACCTCCAATAAAATTATGTCACAAATCAACTATGCACAGTGAACATAAAAAAGAGGAAAGAATAATGAAAGAAATAATCCATAAAGGAGTAGAAAGCATTACTCCTAACCAAAACATAAACCTGATCATATTCTACAAAACAAAGAAGACTTCCGAACTCCTTACCAAAAACAGCGCGAAGCCAACGGAGAACCCTCTACAGCAGTCAAGCGTTGTATACATGTACACTTGCCGCAACTAAGGATGTAACCTTCAATCTAAGTACATAGGTATGACGTCGACCAAGCTGACGAGGCGTTTGACATGTCATCTTCAATCCAGTGCCCCCAGGAATCACATGAGACAAGCCCATGGCATCACCCTAACAAGAGAAATGTTGAACAAAAATACATGCATAATAGACAAAACCCATGATGCAAGAAGATTACAAATTCTTGAAGCAATTCACATGAGAATAGAAAAACCTACCATGAACACCCAAATCACGGAACTATTTACTCTACCCACAATGAGAGTAAGGACAAGACCAGAACATAATGATGCCAACACAGAAGACACTGTTCAACATAATAGGCCAATTGCACCTGATTAATCTTTGTATATAGATAGGAGGTGCCTCGTATGGGCCAATAGGCCGTCTGCAGTTACCTTTATTCTTATGTTCTAATGTGCTTCATCCCTCATTTATCCCTTATGTATCCCCCATGTTTTTACCTTTATTGTCTTATCACCTGACCCAGTGAGGGTATAAATCAACCAGTTCTGAAAATTCTTTTCACTTGAGAATGAACCATTGTTACGACTCTGGGTTCTTTAGATGGAAACCAGAGGTCAAAATTTGAGCTTATTGAGCTACCATATAGTAAACACGCTTCGCGAGCTGCATATGTCGTATCTTCCCTGCCAGTCGTAAGACTATTCTTGTTTCTCAAAGAGTATTTTAAGATTGAGCTTGGGGTTGATTATTAAATAATAAAATAGGCACCAACTATATTTACTAATACTGTCTAATCAATTGTAAAGTAAACCTGAGTAAACTTAGTATCGGGCACCGGTATGATTAGTTGAACAGTCTGCTGGCAGCATAGCTTTCGGAGAGGGAGACGAGAGACTCGCGCGCCCTTCTCTGCTGGCTGGCTGTGGTGGAAGGAAGTGCCTCTCCTTCCTCTTATTTATTTATTTCTGTGTCTTCGTCTGGTTAAGTCATCTTTGTTATGTTTTATGGTTATATTTTGGCATACCCTTGTTCTATGTGTAGAGTAGTATACCTGGGGTGTAGTAAGTGTTTTAAAGTGTTATTGTACTAGTTATTCCAAGGGGGTCTCAGTGGAACCACGTGGTCCCCCTACCCTAAGCTGACTCTAACTTCAAGTGTTTTATAGTAGAGCTTTACCCTAGCTTGTTTCAGTGTAAAACCTTGTATCCTGCCTATGTGGACCAAGGCTTTTAACGTAAGATTGTGTGGTAAAGTTAGTATTATATTGTTATTGGTGTGATTGTGTATGGGGGGTTGTTAAGGGTTAATAAATAAGTAAGTTGAACAGAGTATCCCTTTTTCCTGTGTGGGAGTACAATAATCTATCTCTAGACTACAGGGTTAGTAGCAAGTATTTATTACTGTGGATATTTTTTTTGGGGGCCGGGCCTTTTAGTTCTCCCATATCTTGATACCTCTGTATTCTACTTACCCTTACCCCTTAATAGTACCAGTTCCCCATAGCAAGCCCACCATTTTTATAACAAGTGGTTGGCCTGTCCGGGAGGAACGTTATTATTGTAAAAAATTAGATTTTTGAGTGCCAAAACTAAAAATTCTTGTTTCCGCAGAACGGTTGTGGGCTAGCCTAGGGTCCAGCTCATCTGGCGTAGGACATTCTTTGCACTGACTGGACACCCAGCTGGATCCCTTCACGATTAAGGTTAGTGTGGCCTTGTGTTAGGGGCCGTGCAAATTTTTGTTTTTTCCATTTTTTATTTTTTAATTTTTCTGTGGCTAGGAGCTAAAATTTTTAGTGATGTCATCTGAAATGCAGAGACTGGCAATGAACCCTTCAGTGATAGAGATAAAGAAGCTCAACAAAGCAAATTTAATATTGTTAGGCAAGGAATTTGGCCTAGAATTAAATGACGCAGATAGAAAGTGGACTTTGATGAATGAAATTTTACGGCATTGTATAGACCAAGAACTAGTGCCAAGTGATACAATTTTATGCGAGCCCAATTCAGGGGAAAGTGCAGCTAGTAGAAATATAGAATTAGAATTAACACTAGCCAAGTTAAGACTGGCAGAGCAAGAGGCCAGAGTAGCAGAACAAAATGCTAAAGTGGAAGAGCAAAGGCTCAAAAATGAGGCGGCAAGAATGGTACCACCACCTACTGGGGACTCGAACTCCAGACATTCTGATAAAAAACACAACTTGCCTGAATTTTCAGAGTCAGACCCTGAAAGATTTTTCAACCATTTTCAGAGACTAGCCATGTCCATGAACTGGCCAAGGGAAGAGTGGGTGAAAATCTTGCAGGGGCGGCTTAGGGGTAAAGCACAAGATATTTTTATTAATATGCCTGACGACGAGTGTTTTGTATATGATGAAGTCAGGGAAAGAATTTTGAGGGCGTATGAAATTACTCCTGAAGCTCACCGCCAAACTTATCGCAACCTTAGGCCTACTCACAACCAACCGTTCACTGAATTTGCCAATGAGCAAATTAGATTGTTTGATAAATGGATTCGCTCGGCTAAAGCCGAAACATACGAGGCACTCAGAAATGTAGTCTTAGTAGAACACTTTATAGATAGTATGCCAGAATACGTTGCGCAGTTCTTGAGAGGACGGGTAGAGTTAAATTCTAAAATAGGGGATTTGGCCAAGATGGCAGAAAACTACCAGTTGGCGGGCAAAAGGCCCAATAAAAATAATTTTACCCCACAGAGTAACAAAACTTATACCCACAGCCAGTCCAGACCAGCTCATTCTAAACCTTTACCTAATGCACCTTCTGTTTCAGACATAACTAACCCTGTTAAATTGTCTAGCCCCACGACACTAAAGAGTGAACCGAAGGGTAATTCGGTTAGTAATGTCTCTTCTCCCCGACGTTTCTGTGGTCATTGTAAAAGTTCAACCCACAATATTAGCCGTTGTTGGCAACTGTACCCGGAAAAAAGACCCAATGCTCTCGTTGTGACACAGGGCTTGAGGCCTTCTGAAGGGTTAGGGAGTAAGACCTCCAACCCACAGTGGTTGGACCTGCTTACCCCATTCTTATCGAAAGGGAGACTACTTTTGTCTGAGGGTTCTTCCTGGAGGGACGTGGTGATCTTCCGAGACACCGGTGCCATCCAGACTTTAATTTTAGAGAGTGCTTTGCAAGGTGCCAATACTCTCGACACTGGAGAGGTGGTACTGGTCGAGGGTGTCACTAGTGATACTCGAGCAGTACCCCTCCGTAAGGTTACCCTGGAATCTGATTTCCACAAGGGTATTTGTACAGTCGGAGTCACTTCGTACCTACCTTTCCCTAATGTTGATGTAATATTGGGTAATGATTTAGCCGGGGATAAGGTAGGGGACTCCAGACTGCCTGTTATGTTGCCTACCCCAAGGTTTGCCTGGATTCACCCACCGCAGAGGATAATGTTGTGTACCCTGCGTGCGTGGTGACTAGGTCTATGGGACTTAAATGTAAGGGCAGCCCTGTGCTTGCCAAGGTGGTAAATCCCAAGGACACGAGGGACCTTCCGAGTGTGAAAGCCCAGTGGACCTTGCGGACACATTCATGGCCCGACTCGATGACGGGGCCGAGGACATTGTGGAGAGCCTGCCACCACCGCCTACCGAGAGTAGGGGGAGGTGGAGGAGAACACTGTTGAGCCTCGGCCAATGCATCTGACCAAGGCCTGGATGCCTCCTTGAGTGAGTTACAAAAGCTGACCCCAGTCTTGCAGATTGTCACGAGACAGCCGTCTCTAGGGAGGAAATTGTAGACGCAGCAACTGGGTACTACTACAATGATCGGATTTTGATGAGAAAATGGAGACCTCAGAGTGCTCCCTTGTCAAATGAGTGGGAGGTAGTCCACCAGGTTATGTTGCCGACCTGCTAGGGAGAGAGTTTTGTCAGCTGCCCATGATGATCCTATGGGGGGACATCAAGGCATTAATATTACGTATCACAAAATCTGCAAGTACTTTTTCTGGCCCAAGCTGAAAAGCGATGTGGCAAAATTTTGTAATGCATGTATTGCTTGTCAACTTGTTGGGAAACCAAACCAGACTCCACCTAAAGCTCCTCTTAAGCCTATTGTCGTGCCGGAGGAACCATTTTCTCATGTGGTAATGGACTGTGTTGGTCCATTACCTAGAACTAAGTCTGGTAATATTTACCTAATTACGATGATGTGTATCACGACTCGTTACCCAGAGGCTTTTGCTGTAAGGAACATCCGAGCAAAGACTGTTGTTGCTCGTATGTTGCAATTTTTTTCCACTTTTGGACTGCCTCGGGTTGTGCAGACTGACAATGGTACTAACTTTAAGTCTGATATTTTTGAACAATTTTGTAAGGACCATGGAATAACTCATAAGGTTTCCAGCCCATACCATCCACAGAGTCAGGGGGTCATTGAAAGGTTCCATCTAACTCTGAAGCAGATGTTGAAGACATCGTGCGAGAGTTCCCATACCTTCTGGGACGAGAACTTGCCGTATGTTTTGTTTGCTGCTAGGGAGGGGTTGCAAAGTTCACTGGGTGTTCTCCTTTTGAGTTAGTCTTTGGCCATAAAGTTCGTGGACCCTTGCAAATGTTACAGGAGAATCTGTTAGGGAACGTAACGTTAACCGAAGGTTCGGCTTTCTTGCGCAACACCACCAGAGACTCAAGGACTGCAAGGCTGCGGCACTAAAGTATCTTGGGAAGGCCCAAGAGAAATGAAAGAACGGAACGATGCCAAGGCTAAGTTGCGGGTATTTCAGCCCGGTGACCCTGTCCTGGTACTAAAGCCTCGACTGGGGAGCACTATGTCCCACAAGTACGAGGCCCCTACATTGTGACAGAGAAGACTGGGGACCTCACGTACAAAGTGAGACACTCTGATAAGCGTAAACAGGTAATGCTCGTACACGTGAATCGGCTGAAGAAGTTCCAGGGCCCCAGCCCATTGCACAACCAATGTTTCCATTTCCATGAGGAGGGGATGATTGTTCTGGGACCCACTGTCATGTTCACAGAAATGGTACCATCCGTTTTCTATGTGCGGCGGCTGGACGCCACTAAAAAGGTAAACAGCACACAGGACGCCTGCCAAGCTTGGGAGCTACTCTATCATGTAATCGTTTATTATTATTAAAGTCAGTAACCAGGAATGACTTTACATCAACCTTACTACCAAGACTATCTCAGCTATACACAGACACCACACTGGCGACGAGATGAACTGGGAACGCAGGTATTTTGTTCAACAAAACACAAGGAAGGAGCATGCTGTCTCGCCCAGAGGAAAGAGAAGCTGTCTGTGAGCACCATACCCGATGCTGTATGCAACCCCATGCTGTGTGCTGACTTGCTGTGTGCTGATCGTTGCTGTGTGCTGGCCGTTGCTGTGTGCTGGCCAATGCTGTGCTGTGCTGTGTGCCCAATGCTGTGTGCTACCCAGCTGTGCTGAGTGTTGCTGTGTGAGAGGAATCTGCCGACGCTGTGTACGAAACGACGCTTTGATGCAGTGTACAAAACCCGATGTTTTGGTTACGAAACGACGCTTCGTGCTACAAAATTCTTCACGCTGTGAACCAACTGCTGCCTACTGCTGCCAACTGCTGCCAACTGCTGCCAACTGCTGCCTACTGCTGCCACTGCTGCCTACTGCTGCCAATTGCTGTACCAACTGCTAACAACTGCTGTGTTGCTGTGAGTAGGAACAACACATGTACACAAGGGCTAGGTAAGAAGTCAGTTGCTGCTGTGTTGTGCACTGTTGTGAACTTTTGCATTAAAATGCTTGTGTGCTTTGCAAAATTAAAGTAATTACAGTGAATTCTTGAATAACATATACAGTGCAGTAAGTGTTATATATTCTGAGGAACATTTTAAGTGATAAGTTTAAATTTATTCAGTAAAAATGGCAAATATACCTCAGTTTCCTGCATTTGATCCTGACTGTGACCAGACAAACCTGTCACAGGTGGGGTCAAATGGCTTAAAAGGTTTGAAAATTTGTTGATAGTTTCTGACATCAAAAGTGCTGAAAGAAAGCGTGCCTTTCTGCTTCACTATGCAGGTGATAGAGTTTGTGATATCTTTGATACACTGAAAGATACTGGTGGTGCCAAAGATTATGACACTGCCAAGGCCAAATTAACTGAGCATTTCAAACCAAGGCAAAATACTGCTATGGAAATTATGCATTTCAGGAGAGCAAAACAACTCTCTAATGAAACTGTTGATCAATACCATACACGTCTGCAGGGTTTAGCAACCCATTGTGAGTTTGCTGATGTTGACAAAGAAATCAAACAGCAAATAATTGAAACATGCACATCTACACGTCTTCGTCGAAGAGCTCTAGAACTTGTTGATGATGAAAGTTCTCTTACCAAGATACTGGATATGGCTCGTCGAATGGAAGATGCTGCACGTGATGCTCGTGCCATGGAGTGCAGTGCCAACAACGGTTCTGCCACTGTTACTAACAGTCATGAAGTATGTAAGGTTCAGGGAGTACACCATGATCATAGAAGATATCATGCCAAACCTAACATTAAATTGAGCCGAGAACCACATCACAACTGGAGTCATGGAACAAGACTCAAGCAGTCACAACGACTCACATCAGAGGTTGTCAATAATAAATGTTACAATTGTGGAGGAGACTACCCACACCAAGATAATGTTTGTCCTGCACAAGGTAAGAAGTGCTATGAGTGTAGAAAACTAAATCATTTTGGTGCTATGTGTCGTTCCGCACTAAAGAAACCACAATCAATAAATAAAAGCAATGTACGAGGATCAGTCATAGGAGTCGAGGTGGCAAACACAATATTGCACCTCAAATCAAGAATGTTAATAATATACAAGACAACATTTCATTACAACCAGTCTCAGATGACAGTGAATGTGATTATTTATGGAGTACAATCAATCACAAAATGGAATGATCTTCCAAACAACCCAGAGACTATAGTATACATTGCTGGCATTTGTCTCAAAATTCTCATTGACACTGGATCAAACATTGACACCATTGCTGAGTGCCACTATGAGAAATTTAAAAAACAGTTACCAAAGCTTGAAAAATACAATGGTAAAGCCACTGCCTATGCTTCAAAGGTAGCCTTACCAGTGATTGGAACTTTCACTGCAGAGATTAAGTCAAAGAATGCAATGCTCATTACTACATTCCATGTTGTTAGGAATGCAAAGGAGTCTTTACTCAGTTACAAGACTTCAACCAAATTGGGGCTACTTCAGCTTTCTAATGCTGTAGCAGTGGAATCTGCAAACAATGTTGATGCTATTGTTGCTGAATTTTCTGATCGATTTAAATCCATAGGTTGTTATACTGATAGCAAGGTACCTGCATATCAACCCAGATGTAATTCCAGTTGCCCACCACATCGCCGACAACCATTCCATACTCGCAAGAAAGTCGATGCCGAACTGGATGGCTGATAGAAA
>WNGS01111844.1:8131-31098 GCA_020271785.1 Procambarus virginalis | reverse complement strand
TTATAATCTTGTAACGTAACGTGAGCAACATGCTAACATCGTTCTTTGCCCAAATATCATTTTAAGAGTAACGAGCAACTTTCTGTCCGATGTCTGAATAACAATATTGAAAATGTGATCCGTGTTTCGCCCTTACATTCCAAACACAATAAAAATATTAGCACAAGTTGTTTAGTGGAAAGAAATAGTCTCGTTACTATTATTAAATTGACTTGTTCATTATCCAGAGTTCAAGGTTGTCTCTAAGACCTACATTATCCAAATGTAAAACAGCAATCGATGAGAATAAGACCGGATGAGACGATAGTGAAATAGTTAGCTCTGGGTTATGACAATCATTACGTAACGTGGAAAACTTCTTTTTGTCTGATGATCAAATAGCGTTTTTGAAAAAATGACATCAGCTTGGTCTTATGCCATTAGGACTGTATTGCACTGTGCGCAACAGTAGACTCGTAATATCATAGCAAGACAATGTCGCATAATGTTCAACGCTCTTATACTGAAGGAGTGAGCGAGGCACTTAGTAACCAAACCAGTCAGGACCTACGGTCCCGACTCGGACCGCAGGTCCGGGTCGGAGTGGAGACGGGTTCAACTAAAAATGAGCACACAGGAAATGATTTCGACGTTCAGTAAACACTTACCGAGTGGTTAACTGAATGCCCGAGAGCCCAATACTGGGTTGATGATAGTAGTATTTAATTTAAGATTGAAAAACTTTAAATTAAACAGAAATGAGGGCACGAAGTGATTCCCACAGTCCGTAAACACTTACTGACTTGTAAACTGAATGTCTAAGCCAGCCAAAACATGGATGATGATGATTTTTAGTTAGTTCAAATTATTTTGTGCACATCACATGGCTACCGAATATAAATTATTTGAAAAGAATGAGAAAATGTAAATAAGTAAAGTCAAGTGCAGGTGTTGACAAACAGTAATGACATTGATAATACGAGGTCGTGAACTAGATACTGACAGGGGAAACAACAAAAAGCCGTGATATTGAAAAGAAATTGAACTGAAGTTGTAAAGAATTTGAAAGTTGATTAATATATGTAGTGTGAAGCCCATCTACTGGAAAACAGTAAGCAAACTTTATTTGAAAGAACATGAGAAGACTGAAAAGCAGGGCGTAGTGAAAATTGGTAAAAATAAGAAGCAATGATCTTCATAAACATAACATAACATATCCACGACCGTAATTAATACACTGTGAACTCTCTTAAAACTGTGCTCACCGTGAAATCTCGTCACTATGCATAACTCGTCACTCTGCAAAACAAATTGTTGACTATAAGTGGGACAATGACAATAAAAATGACCACATATGCTTTGGAGTGCTATTTTAGTCAAGAAATGATGCAAAGGATGTTTACTGGCTAATAAGAGAAAGAGGAGGAGGTATTGTGGGTAGTGATCGCGTCTCTTCAAACTCTTCTGTCTTCCAGAGGGAATGCAATGCCACATTTGGTCTGGCTCACTTAGCACAAGTGAAGAGAAAACATTGAAAAACTTGCAAAGGTTAAAACTCTGTGAAATCATATCGGTTATCTTAAGTTTTGACTAGCCGCCTAAAAGCATACTACATTATTGTCGTTTTTTATGTTATGTTTACCTCGTTAGCGTTGTAATGCTTGGAAATTGTATGTGTGGATCCCGTCTCCCTCTTACTGCTCATAAATAATGGATGCTGTAAAGTATTTTTTTTTATGGAACATGACTTCTTATTCAAACCCTTTTAAAAACTAGAAGCAATAACCAAGTTGTTTGCCTTTTCTCTCTCAATATGGATGTAGGATGGTGGAAGTATTTTTTTAAACTAAAAAAACTCTGAGAATAACTTTGATGATACGAATAGTAATTGCTGACTTTGTGCATATTCTCAAAACTTAGTTTTCTGCAAAAAAAAAAGTAACAGTAAATTAGATGCGAGCTATGATTTGAAAACAGAAGTTAGGTGATGTGTGGGTTGTTTGTGCGGAGTCGGGGATATGATCACCACATATAAGTTTCTCAAAGAAAATGATAAGCTATGTAAGGACATTTTATTTAACACACAAGACATCCATACAGAAGTGAGGTTTCCCTTTGATGGCTATGCACGTGACAATGTAAAATTAAAATGTGCAAAGATGTTTCGGAGTGCTATTTTAGTCAAGAAATGATACAAATTTGTGTTTATTGACTAGTGAGAGGCCGTAGCAGGTATGGTGTGGGATATTGTGGTCCTTAACCTAGTCATGCGATAGACAGACAACAACAATAGGTACACCGCTCGAATGCTCACTCCTGCAGTCATGTGGTAGTGCTCCGCGCGCCTATTTGATTTGATAGAAGAAAATATTGAAGACTAGTAGTCCCTATTTTTTAAGATGAAAAACTTTAAACTATAAAAATGTTTGACTGACTGACTGACTGACTGCTTTTCTGGTCAGGTCTGCAGGTCTGCAAGAAATAATAGTAATGTAGGTAGCGAACATGTCTCCTCAGCTCTTTTATCTTCCGCAAAGCTTTTCCTCCTATCTCAACCCTATTAGTTCATGTTCTCATGTTTCACTTTTTGTTAAAACTACATCTACACAGGCGATATGAAATGTGAAAAAAATCTTACATTATGCTATGCTATCAGTGCTTGAATAAAATTATTAAGAGTGCTGAACATTCTGTGTCATTGTCTTGCTACGATATTAAAAGTCTATGTTTTCGTTGGGGCTACTGTTACACACAGTCATCTCGCTAAGGCGAGTCAGTGTCAGAATTGTCAAAATGATGCACCTTGCATACATCAGATCTTTAGTGGATTACGCTGCACCTCTGCTTGTTTTGATGACTGAAAGGACTTTGATGATACGAATAGTAATTGGTGACATTGTGCATATTCTCAAAACATAGTTTCTGCAAAAAACTAACAGTAAATTATATGCGAGCTGTGATTTGAAAACAGAAGATAGGTGATGTGTGGGTTATTGTGTGGACTTGGGAGATACGATCACCACATATAAGTTTCTCAACGAAAATGATAAGCTAGGTAAGGGCCGATTATTTAACACACAAGACATCAGTGTAGTAGTGAGATTCCCTTTGATGGCTGTGCACATGTCAATGAGAAATTAAAAGTGCAAAGATGTTTCGGAGTGCTATTCTAGTCAAGAAATGACACAAAATTGTGTTTATTGACTTGTGCGAGGCAGAACAAGAGATCAGGAGGTATATGTTGTGATCACGCAGTTAACAAAAAAAGCATTAGAATTTGTAGGTGGTGAACACGTCTCCCCAAACTCTTCTGTGCATATTTCACAAAGTCTTTCTTCCTAACTCTCCCCTCTTAGTTCGTGGACTGGTGGCCCACCTTTGTTTAAAGTTAAATCTACAAAGCTTCACATTTTTCAAAAATGTTATTTGGTCATCAGACAGAAAGATGATTTCCCCGTTACATTACGTTACGTTACGTAACGATATAATGTGTTACAAGAACTGAACAGGCCTGCGGTAATGTTTTATTTGTGTTTGGATGAAATGGCTAAACATGGTTCACATTTTCAATAATGATATTTGGACATCAGACAGAAAGTTGATTTCCACGTTACGTTACTTAAGGGGTAAGAAGGAGCAGGTATAGTGTGCAAAGGTAAACAGATTGATCAAAACTGTGAACACCAAGAAATCCGGACTCCACCTGCCAAAGATTATTGGGGAATACAAACCTAGGTATGTGTATGGAAATGTCAAGACACATAAGCCTGGAAACCCACTTTGGCCAATCATCAGCCAGATACCCATACCCATGTACAGACTGGCGAAGCGACTCAACGGCTTGCTGACTCCTTATGTACCTTGTGGTTTCAGTCTGAAGTCTCCAAAAGAATTTGTTGACTTACTGCGGGGAACACGGGCCACAGGGATAAGAGCCTCGTTGGATGTAGAATCACTGTTTACCAACGTACCTGTGGATGAAACAATCGGGATGATAGCGGACAGAATGTATCGTGATCAGGCCTGTACTCCACTTAACATACCAGAAAACATTCTAAGGAAACTACTCCAAGCTTGTACTAAAGAGGCACCCTTCTTCAGCCCGGATGGGCACATGTATAAGCAAGTAGATGGGGTCGCCATGGGTTCTCCCCTAGGTGTCCTGTTTGCGAACTTCTACATGGGTACTATCGAACAGAAGGTCTTAGTTGACATGAACTTGAAACCTGCCATATACTGCAGGTATGTTGACGACATTTTTACACAGGTACCTGATGTCAGACGTCTGCAGAAGCTGAAGGAGGCATGCGAGCGGAATTCTTTGTTGAGTTTCACTTACGAGATAGAGAAGGATGGGAAGCTGCCCTTTCTAGATGTAACAGTCATGGAAAGGAGCGGAAGTTTCCACACTGCAGTCTACACTAAGGAAACAAACATAGGAATGTGCCTCAATGCCAACAGTGACTGCCCAGACAGGTACAAGAGGAGTGTTGTCAACGCTTACGTCGACCGTGCTCTCAGCCACAGCTCAGGATGGAGGGAAGTTGATGAAGAACTCTATAGGGTAAGGCAGGTCCTAGTTAACAACGGCTTCTCCAATGGTTTCGTTAAAGACATCATAAAAAGGAAATTGAAACGCCATGCAACCTCTGAAGAGTCAACTAACACAACACCTGTACCCCCTATTAGACTATTTTACAGGAACTTCTTTTCCACAGCTCATAAAACGGAGGAAAGGGTTCTGAAAGATATTGTTGATTAGGAACGTTATCTCTACAGACAAAAATTAGAAGATAAATTTGACGATTTACTATAAAACCAAAAAAACAGCCAACCAACTCATGAAAAACTCTCCAGACACAAAGCAGAACGCCTAAAGGAGACCAACGTCGTCTATGCCTTCAAATGCCCACTTGGGGACTGTAAGCCCCAAAGAACTCAGTATATAGGCAAGACAAAAATATCTCTTTCCAGGCGATTTACAATGCATAAGCAACATGGCTCCATTAAGGAACATATAATCTCTTCCCGCAACCAGACCTTCACCAGAGAAGTCTTAACAAATAACACAGAAATCGTCGATAGATACAGCGATAACAGGCGGCTTGACATCTGCGAGGCACTACACATCAAAAAGTCAACACCAGCAATCAACAGCCAATTATTGCAACTATATTCTACCCACTTCAAGACACTGTACCAATATAGAAGCATCAAGAGGAAGTATGGGTCAATAGGTTCTTTGCAGTTACTTCGATTCTTCCTTTTCATTTATCCCATTTATATCCATTGTTCCGTGTTCTGTCTTGTGTTGGTCAAAAGTTTGTTCACCTCATCCAAAACTGTTGCAACATATCACCTCACCCAAATGCAAGTATATAAGACAAGCTTTTCAATGTTAGCATTAAGTAAAACTTTGTTTAGTGTTTTCAGGTTACAGTTGTGTGTGTGTAAACTAAAGTCTTTGAAAATGTAATAAGTTATTACGAAATGCGTTGAAGCGTCGCGTCAGACTAGAAGGAAGGAACTATCAGGGGGAAAGCGCCAAGCAATTACGACTATATAGCACTTGGAAGGGGTCAGGATAAGGATTTGGGATGGGACGGGAGGCAGGAACGGTGTCCAACCACTTGGACGGTCGGGGATTGAACGCCGACCTACATGAAGCGAGACCGTCGCTCTACCATCCAGCCCAAGTGGTTGGACTTCAGACTAGAAATAAAAATGAAATTTGGAGAATTGATTTTTCAATTACCATCGACTGTAAAAACAAACAAGAAATATTGAGAAAATTCGTGTTAGAATTATTATCTTATTTTTTCGGTCATATTTAACAACTTATACATATATATATATATATATATATATATATATATATATATATATATATATATATATATATTATATATATATATATATATATATATATATATATATATATATATATATATATATATATATATATCACTGAAAACTCACACCCCAGAAGTGACTCGAACCCATACTCCCAGGAGCAACGCAACTGGTATGTACAGGGATGCCTTAAACCACTTGACCATCACGACCGGACATAAGGAAGTGATAGCCGAGGCTATATGAACCACTTCCCCGCCGGCACCTGGATCTTAATGCACAACATAGTAATATACGTTTCACTGCGGAGCGTGAAGTGGATAATTCATTATCGTTTCTTGATGTCAAAGTGGACAACCTTAATGGGTTCAACACTAGTGTTTTTAGAAAACCAACTTTTACGGGGTTAGGTTTAAATTTTAATTCTTTTGTTCCTGATATCTTTAAGAAAAATGCAATTAATACTCTACTGAATAGGGCCTATGTTTTATGTTCAAATTGGAATAACTTTGATCAAGAAATCAACTTTCTTGTGAAATTTTTTTCAAACAATGGTTATCCTTTACATATGATTTATACCTTTATAAGGAATTTCTTAAATAAGAAGTTTCACCCATCGTGTAAGATTATTACAGTAGAAAGGGATATCAAGTATATTAAATTACCATTTTATGGCACTGTTAGTTTTTCTGTATGGAGTCGTTTGAGGAAAATGTTGCAGCATTGTTATCCTCAAGTAGACTTTAGATTTTTTTGTCAACACTAATACCATAGGCTCTTATTTTAAATTTAAAGATAAAGTGCCTACCCCCCTGTGCTCTAGTGTCGTATATATGTATAATTGTTCCAGCTGTAATGCTGGATATATCGGGAGTTCCATTCGGAACTTTAAGATTAGGATACTTGAGCACCGGGGAGTTTCTTTTAGGACTGGATTACCATTGTCTAAACCAGCATTTTCGGAGATTAGAAACCATTGTTATGAGTTTAATCATTCTCTGCTGGAATCTGATTTTAAATTTTGGACACTTGTATAAATGGCCAGTCAGATTTGAGAGTAATGGAATCCTTACATATAAAGGAGCTGCGGCCTTTGTTAAATAGCAACCTTTCGGCTGTTCAATTGTACACTGTGTAGTGCACAGTAGGCCCTGTAATTTGCTTTATAGTTCATTCTGGTAGTTTAATTTTATTTATAATTTTATTTTAGTCTACCATGTTTTTGCCTTTTCTTACTTATTTCAAATCTTGACATTGTACATTATTATAATCTTTTATTTAGGATACATAATACATTTTTTGTTATTTAGTTTTATTTAATATTTGAGTTTTTATACGATTTTGAGTAGTATTTTATTATTGTCGCTTATTCTGTTTGTATTTTATATACATTTTTTGTAGATTTGTAGTCAGGATATGAATATTTGTTATAGTGTTTAGTAGCTATGTGGTAGCTCACAGAGTACTTTGCTTTAGGAGGTCAGACCCCACCCTGATCCGGTGCATTATACCGGTAAGAGACGGGAGACCTCTTAAAGAAAGTGCAACCCTCTAGTTCAGGCTCTCCTGCACCCAGCACTGCCGGGTGGATAAATATAGGGCAGCAACGATTAGAGCCTCCTGAACATGCTGTTCAGAGTGAAGGTGCGGTTCCGAGGAACCGACACCACATACAGCAAGATCGAGATAATGAATCTACTATCATCAACCTCTGGGGTAGCACCCATCGACGTCGTTATGGACGTGAATGGGCCCCAAATTCTTTTCAGTAGTGCAGCAGCACTAGAAAGCCTATTCACCACGACAACGACCACTGCACTCGAAGCACAGGGCCTAACACTCGTGCCTCCCTACCAGTTCCTGGCAGTAAGGACTATATTCATTCACAGAGTGAGTGACATCATCGCTGAACGACCAGCTTCTGAGATTGTGAAGAGCATAAACACCCAAAACAGATCCCTCACGGCCATATCGGCCCACCTCATTCAGCAGGATGTAAACAGAAAGCCAACCCTCAAGGTCACCCTCAAGACTCCGGCAGAGGCTACTCTCGCGGCCGACAACGGCCTCAGATGCTGTGGAGTGGCCTGCACACCCCACCAGATCTCCAGGCAGCGATATTTCCACCTGCGTCAGTGCTTTCGGTGTTATCAATACACCCACTATTCACAAAAGTGCCCAAATCCGAAGCAGAAATGCAGCATCTGTGCTGGGGAACATCATCACAAGACCTGCACAGCTGCCACCAAACGTTGTCTACTCTGCGACGGTGACCACACAGCCGTCTCTCAAGAATGCCCCAAGCGACAAGAGGAAATCAAGCAAATGACAGAAGCCAGACCAAGAAACTCTACTCCAAAAACGAAGGAATTTAACATTCAAGAACATGCCTTCCCAGCTCTCCCGACGGGTGGCGCCGCGAGCGGCGAGCAACCCAACTACTGGACCAGCAACTCCCGAGCCAGCCAATCACAGCATCAGACGACACCTCTGCACCAATCCTCACTCACACCGCCTCCAGCCACCTCTGACAGCACTGTAGCAGCTTTGATACACTTCGCTACTGAACTCTCAGGAGGTGATCTCAGACAACGGTACAGAATACTAAATGAACTATACAAGGCAAACAATCTTCCCACGTTCGTAATTCCAGAGGCCATGTTTACTGCTGGCTCCTCTCCACCAGAGCCCGACCCCGTTCCAGAGACGCCAGAGCCCGACCCCGTTCCAGAGACGCCTGTCAACCTGGACCATACAACTCCAGATACACCAGCAACTCCAGATACACCAGCAACTACAACTGATACCGTGGCTTCTGATACCACGTCTTCTGATGACGACTCGAACGCCTATGTTGAAATTGAAACACAAACATCACCCCCAGCACCAGAGACCACTGCAGCACACTCACCACACTCATTACCAGTGCAATCTCCAATACTCGACCAACTTTACGAGGAATGTGATAAGCAGATTTATGGATCTCCTGAATTCAGGCGCCTCACCAGTAAAATCTACAATGTGAAGTTTGCAGAAAACATACTGAACAACCCAAACCAACCATATTGGAATGTAGCGAATGAAGAAATCTTCGAACATTGCGATGAAGCAACATTGTGTAAGGATCTCTTCCCACCTGACTACCCCCAGTACAAGGAACATCAAATGATTACTAGAAGTAAGAAAAAATAGAAGATCTAAGAAGAAACCAACTGAGAGCAGCCGCTCTCTTCCCCCTCTTTAGGGGGATGGGGACCTAATTTTGCTTGTTTTGAGATGGTGGTACCCGACGTAGACACACTCCACACACCAAGAAGAAAGAAAACCTCCACTGCCGCCTTCCAGACCCGTCTCCCAGCCTAGCCAGATATGGATTGATACAGCATCTACACTCTGACAAGCAGCTGGGTCTAGCCCTGGCACTTTTTCTTCAACTTCAACATTTCCTCTCACCGACTTCTCTTCAGCTGTCCCCACTTCAAGGCTCGCCCCAATGGGCATTCTTCTCCTGTATTATCGTCGTCGTCGTCGTTGGTAGCTATCAAGTCTCACTCCAGTTGATCACTTCACGTAAGTTTAATAGTATGGTTTGTTGTAGTAGTCATAAAATTCCTGTTGTAATTTAATGTTTTTGAATTAGCTTTTAACTATGTGACAGTTAATAAGTTTTATTTGTATTGATCACTTTAAGTAAGCTTAAGTGTTTTGTTTTTTAATAATTCTCCTTTCTTTGATAGGCAGTTATATTCAGTATGAGTTCTTTGTTTACCAGTTATTTGATTGTGATTTCTATTTTTTCTTTTAGATCTGATGATGAATACTAGAAGTATTCGAAACGTTATGTATTTTAAAGTAAAGAATCTGAAACAAGATGTTCAGTATATCCTTGGTTTTCCTATTTATCTTAATATATATATATATATATATATATATATATATATATATATATATATATATATATATATATATATATATATATATATATATATATAATGTTGTACCCAATAGACACAATGCACTACTTGGCCTATTATGCAAAGCCTGATTTGCCTAATAAGCCGAGTTTTCTTGATTTCCTGAGGTTATATATTTTTCTATTGTTTATTATGAAATAATAAAGCTCTCCATTATATTACATGTGACTCGTTTTTAATTTGAGGTAAAACTAACGTAGAAATATGACCAAACCTGTCCTAACCTATTATACTAGCCAAAGCAGTGCGTTGTATCTATTAGATACGACATATGTATATATATATATATATATATATATATATATATATATATATATATATATATATATATATATATATATATATATATATATATATATATATATATAATGTCTTACTGGTGATTGATATTTCGAATGGAAGACAGGAAAACAGTCTTAATACTAATCTAAATTCAGTTTACAAGTATTTGATCACAAGTGCATTTATTTCTAACAACAGTTATCCATTATCAGGCTTACCACTAACAAATGCTTCAGCAGCGGGACACACGAGTGTCGCCAGGGTCCTCTTAGAACATGGTGCTGACGTTAATGCTGACTATGGTAAGTGTTCTTGACCATGGTGCTGACTATGGTAAGTGTTCTTGACCATGATGCTGACTATGGTAAGTGTTCTTGACCATGATGCTGACTATGGTAAGTGTTCTTGACCATGATGCTGACTATGGTAAGTGTTCTTGACCATGATGCTGACTATGGTAAGTGTTCTTGACCATGATGCTGACTATGGTAAGTGTTCGGGACCATGATGCTGACTATGGTAAGTGTTCTTGACCATGATGCTGACTATGGTAAGTGTTCTTGACCATGATGCTGACTATGGTAAGTGTTCTTGACCATGGTGCTGAGGTGCTGACGTTAATGCTGACTTTGGTAAGTGTTCTTGGCCATGGTGCTGACGTTAATGCTGACTTTGGTAAGTGTTCTTGACCATGGTGCTGATTATGGTAAGTGTTCTTGACTATGGTGCTGACGTTAATGCTGACTATGGTAAGTGTTCTTGACCATGGTGCTGACGTTAATGCTGACTTTGGTAAGTGTTCTTGACCATGATGCTGACGTTAATGCTGACTATGGTAAGTGTTCTTGACCATGGTGCTGACGTTAATGCTGACTTTGGTAAGTGTTCTTGACTATGGTGCTGACGTTAATGCTGACTATGGTAAGTGTTCTTGACCATGATGCTGACGTTAATGCTGACTATGGTAAGTGTTCTTGACCATGGTGCTGACGTTAATGCTGACTTTGGTAAGTGTTCTTGACTATGGTGCTGACGTTAATGCTGACTATGGTAAGTGTTCTTGACCATGGTGCTGACGTTAATGCTGACTTTGGTAAGTGTTCTTGACCATGATGCTGACTATGGTAAGTGTTCTTGACCATGGTGCTGACGTTAATGCTGACTATGGTAAGTGTTCTTGACCATGGTGCTGACGTTAATGCTGACTATGGTAAGTGTTCTTGACCATGATGTTGACGTTAATGCTGACTATGGTAAGTGTTCTTGACCATGATGCTGACTATGGAAAGTGTTCTTGACCATGATGCTGACGTTAATGCTGACTTTGGTAAGTGTTCTTGACCATGATGTTGACGTTAATGCTGACTTTGGTAAGTGTTCTTGACCATGATACTGACGTTAATGCTGACTTTGGTAAGTGTTCTTGACCATGATGCTGACGTTAATGCTGACTATGGAATGTGTTCTTGACCATGATGCTGACGTTAATGCTGACTATGGAATGTGTTCTTGACCATGGTGCTGACGTTAATGCTGACTTTGGTAAGTGTTCTTGACCATGATGCTGACGTTAATGCTGACTATGGAAAGTGTTCTTAACCATGGTGCTGACGTTAATGCTGACTATGGTAAGTGTTCTTAACCATGGTGCTGTCGTTAATGCTGACTATGGAAAGTGTTCTTAACCATGGTGCTGACGTTAATGCTGACTATGGTAAGTGTTCTTGACCATAATGCTGACGTTAATGCTGACTATAGTAAGTGTTCTTGACCATAATGCTGACTATGGTAAGTGGTCTTGACCATGATGCTGACTATGGTAAGTGTTCTTGACCATGATGCTGACTTTGGTAAGTGTTCTTGACCATGATGCTGACGTTAATGCTGACTATGGAAAGTGTTCTTGACCATGGTGCTGACGTTAATGCTGACTATGGAAAGTGTTCTTAACCATGATGCTGACGTTAATGCTGACTATGGAAAGTGTTCTTAACCATGGTGCTGACGTTAATGCTGACTATGGTAAGTGTTCTTGACCATAATGCTGACTATGGTAAGTGTTCTTGACCATGATGCTGACTATGGTGAGTGTTCTTGACCATGATGCTGACTTTGGTAAGTGTTCTTGACCATGATGCTGACGTTAATGCTGACTATGGAAAGTGTTCTTGACCATAATGCTGACTATGGTAAGTGTTCTTGACCATGATGCTGACTATGGTAAGTGTTCTTGACCATGATGCTGACTTTGGTAAGTGTTCTTGACCATGATGCTGACTATGGAAAGTGTTCTTGACCATGATGCTGACTATTGTAAGTGTTCTTGACCATGATGCTGACTATTGTAAGTGTTCTTGACCATGATGCTGACTATGGTAAGTGTTCTTTACCATGATGCTGACTATGGTAAGTGTTCTTGACCATGATGCTGACTATGGTAAGTGTTCTTGACCATGATGCTGACTATGGTAAGTGTTCTTGACCATGATGCTGACTATGGTAAGTGTTCTTTACCATGATGCTGACTATGGTAAGTGTTCTTGACCATGATGCTGACTATGGTAAGTGTTCTTGACCATGATGCTGACTATGGTAAGTGTTCTTGACCATGATGCTGACTATGGTAAGTGTTCTTGACCATGATGCTGACTATGGTAAGTGTTCTTGACCATAATGCTGACTATGGTAAGTATTCTTGACCATGATGCTGACTATGGTAAGTGTTCTTGACCATGATGCTGACTATGGTAAGTGTTCTTGACCATGATGTTGACTATGGTAAGTGTTCTTGACCGTGATGCTGACTATATTAAGTGTTCTTTACCATGATGCTGACTATGGTAAGTGTTCTTGACCATAGTGTTAATGATTGCAAGTGTTCTTGATCATAGTGTTGATGATGGTAAGTGTTCTTGACCATAGTGTTGATGATGGTAAGTGTTCTTGACCGTAGTGTTGATGATGGTAAGTGTTCTTGACCATAGTGTTGATGATGGTAAGTGTTCTTGACCATGGTGTTGATGATTGCAAGTGTTCTTGACCATAGTGTTGATGATGGTAAGTGTTCTTGACCATGGTGTTGATGATTGCAAGTGTTCTTGACCATAGTGTTGATGATGGTAAGTGTTCTTGACCATGGTGTTGATGATTGCAAGTGTTCTTGACCCTAGTGTTGATGATGGTAAGTGTTCTTGACCATGGTGTTGATGATTGCAAGTGTTCTTGACCATAGTGTTGATGATGGTGAGCGTTCTTGACAATGGTGTTGATGAAGAACTGATGAACTGATATAAAAATAATTATTTTAAATACATATTACTCATATCACACCCAAATATATGTTCAGACAAGCATGACCTGTAAGACAAATCCACAAGTGTTCTTGTGGATCACAAGAACACAAATTAAGTTTCATTTAAAAAATGAAACCCCGATTGGGCTTCGGAGAAGCTTGGGGATCCTATTAAGGGACAGTAGTACTCCTCCAGGTTGCAATTCATTTGACCATGTCGTGGTACAGTTGACTAAGGCTCTTCTGGGAACACCCCCGTGCGTAGGTTCGAGCCCTCGTCACGACCCTTGTGGATTTGTTCATTTGATATATCACGCTATTGTGATTTCTGTGTGTAATGAACTGTAGACCTGCACCGTCGAACTCAAATTCAAGATGAAGAGAATTCTGAAATGTAAACTTAAATAAAAATCTGATTATCTGGGAACTAATAAACCATGACTTCACGGGAATTAGTTGACAAGAGCAGTTAGATAATGCAAACCTCAATATCACTAGTATATAAACACGGTATCACTAGACATTGTTCAACTATCAAGGGGCGGTTGGGGGTTGGAATACAATGAAACTTTGTTATTTGAACCAACCTGATACTTGCTTTCCGTCGAACAGAGACCCCAACCACTCCCTGACAAAACAAACAGCCGACCTCGGCATCCACACTCCCACACTCCTGCTACCGTTGATCGACCAACAATGGACACTGGAGTGCTTGCAATTATTTGTGAGATCACCCTGGTAAGCGTCTGGTTCTGGGAGAGGGGTTCAGCGTCACCTTTATTAAGGGGTACGGCTCACACCGCCTAGTTGTCATGAGAACACACACCCGCTCTTGAGGCGCCGTGACTTCCCGCACTCTCCTTACTGTGGGATGATCTCTCAATCCCCATTAATTAATAGTAGTCCGTTGTCACCCAAATTATAGCCGTGTCTTTCTCTCTCTCTCTCTCTCTAGCCAGGAAGCCTCACAAGAACTAGAGAAAAGCCAGCTAACAAGTATTACATTTAATACACATATATAAACACATAAACACATATACATATAAATTCATACAACAGGCACTTGAAGCCTAGACACGGATTTTATTTTCGACACACTTAAACAGCTTGTTTCGCAGTGGTGCAAGAAAATTTAAAGATAATTTATAAATACAAATAAACATCTTCCATGTTCCGTCCAAGCTGTGATATAATTACAGTTTTGGTATGAAAGCTGTTGACGCATTTTGTTAAAATTCAAATTTATTGAAATCTGTAACTTTTTCTGGCGACTTTCTTACATTACTGAATTTAACATTGACTGTGACATGACGATAGTCGCTTAAGTATATTCTTTATTAGCCATTGATTATGTACCAATTCCTATTAGTTGCAATTAAATCTAGAACATTTGTCTTCCGTATATCGTTATCTATCTTTTGAAATAGCAGATTTTTCAACAAATTTGTTAACAAACATTTCCCAGAGTTAGTAGAGAATGATTCACCTCATTTTTTAGTGTTAGCAAATTATACTCTCCAACTATGATGACTTAAGATTCATTTCACACAAATGAGCAATTGTACATTATTCCTCTATACTTTACAATGTTGTAACACAACGCGTGTGTGTACAGGAGCGGCAGTAACAGCGGCAGCTAAGATCGGAAAGCTAGAGCTGGTGAAGCTGCTGGTGGTGGAGTACAAAGCTGAGGTCAACGCTGAGGGCGGCAGTGAGTATAGTCATTTGTTACTGGCATGAAACAACGACATTATTAACCAGCAACTGGCCATCAGAAGGTTCTACTTGGCAATGATCACTATAAATTTGAATTCACGTGCTGAAGTTAAATATTATTATTAGGCTTTGGACAGGTTGTTGTCATTATAAATTAATGTAAATTTAGCCCAGAAATGTGACTGCATGTGTATCTTATATAAATCATTTGTGTGCTTGGTGTTTTAAGAGACTTATCATTAGGTCCCAATTAGTTTACATTGTGAAAGACAGTTTTGATCTCCATACTACATAATGAACAAAACTCTATCTGAACGCATTAAAAGAAGGATTACAAAAATAGCCCCCAATGGTTAGAGACCTCCAATATGATGTAAGGAAAAAATCAACATTTGAATGAAAGATTATAAGAGTAAAATAAATGGGATATTGATAAGATGTTGAATGTGTGCAAACTAAATAGAACGCAATAAATGGATTCAGAAATGACCTGGGTAAATACTGGTTAACAAATAATGTTGTTGAATTTTGAATTAAATTGTCAGTAATATAAAAGACATTGAATTGTTGGATTCTTTAATATATATATTTATAATAGAGGGTTGTTGGCAATATCCATGTCTGTCTGTCTTTCATATGTCCAACTATCTATTAATCCGTCTCGCTATCCATCTAAATATATTTCTGTCAATCTATATATTCATCAATCTATCTATCCATCTATCTATCTACCCATCCCTCTATCTATCATTCCATCTATCTATCATTCCATCTATCTATCCATCCATCTATCTATCAATCCATCTATCTTTCTATCAATCCATCCATCTATCTATCAATCCATCTATCTATCCACCCATCCATCTATCTGTCCATCCATCCATCTATCTATCCATCCATCCATCTATCTATCAATCCATCCATCTATCCATACATCCATCAGTGCAAAGTTTGATGAAAATCAGTTGCTATCTACCTATTCTATTAGAGGCACCAATTTTGAACATCATTTACGCAAAAGTGAGGTTATGCAACTTCAACGTGTGTTATCAGCTGCAATTTTTAACCGATTCTCGTGAATATCACATATTATATGTTCTGAATAATGCTCTGTCAGGGTTACTTGGTTGTTTTTAATTTCAAGTATAATTTATTGAGTCATAAAACTTCTAAAGTTGAATATTGAAAAATGGATAAAATTACAACAAAAATTATAAGAAATTAAAACCAATTACAAAAAATTATTTTTTGAAGATTGCGGCCTAATAAGCTATTTATCATCAAAATTCAAAATAATTCATCTTTAACTTTTCTCATTTATATAGGAAAAAGTTATGATGAACAAACCATACACCAGAATCCTATACAATTTCTCTTGAGTAGTGCTAGGCTTGACGTCCCTCATTGTGGCTGAAATTCGCCTTGCAGGACCAACACGTGACGCGACCTGTCACTTTGACAAACATTAAGACAGTGATGGTTGGTGGCTTTCCCACCTCCGACCTAGGGCGCTGACGTCACACAACGTCACGACAGGGCGCACTCTAAATGGTCAGATTGGCAAACGCCCCATGCTCATCCAACCACAATCCCCAAAACCAGTAAGACTCAACGCCCTCCTTCCAGAGTATTTTGGCGGATCCTCGTCGCTATCTTCTCTAGTCAAGTTGCCACATTTGCTGCGAGGCCGGCACTTGCCACTTCCCCACTGAACTTAAACAATTAAAATTTTCGACGACTCGCAAATTTTCGGCCTCGGCCACCAATGACTTTTCCCAACCGATAGGGCTGGACGGTAGAGCGATGGTCTCGCTTTATGCAGGTCGGCGTTAAATTCCCGATCATCCAAGTGGTTGGGCACCATTCCTTACTCCCGTCCCATCCCAAATCCTAATCCTGACCCCTTCCAAGTGCTATATAGACCTATTGGCAGGACACATTTCCCTGCTAGATCCCTTCTCTTGTGCAGTCACGGTGGTCGAGTGGTTAAGGTACCGGGTACGCCAAGGTGCATAGTGCTCCTGGCTATCTGGTTTGAATCCTTCTGGGGTGTGGAGTTTTCAGTTGCATATTAGCTTGCGGACCATTTCAAGCTTGTTCGCATTTGTGTTGCTCACGTAGCCCAACAAAGTGAGGTGATTCGATGAAATAACTATGCCCAGGTTTAACAAAGAGCATTCAGAGAAGATCTTGTGGATTCTCACTGAATACTTTATTCTTTTCTTCTCCTACCACCCCTATTACTTTTTTGTAGGTTTTGTTTTATTTTATTGCAATGCTACAGTTTACAGAGAACACACACACACACAAATATATAACAATTAAACAATCAGCGTTCGAAGACCTCGTCCAGCTCCTCGGAGGTGGGTGCGTACACAGGATACAGCACGCATTTCCCCTCTGAACTGCGACACTGAGGCGCTGGAACAGGAAACTGGCTGCTCGTGGGTCTCTAGTTTTCCCAATGAGTTTCTCACCAACCTCCTTTAAAAACTTGAGTGCCCAGGCGCCCAGAGTCTCAGAGCCTATCGGAACGAACCTGTAACAACGTTCTAGGTCTCTGTACTTGTTGATTTTCTGGGTCTCCCTGAAGGTGGCTGCCCCACCTCCCTCTGCTGAGCAGTAACGTAAATAGGTATCAGCCAATAAAGATGCACAGGTGTAATCCCATACGACCTGTTTACCTTCCCTCCATGGCTGCAGGGTGACTCCATCTGGGCGTTTTTGGCTGTTGTCAGGTCTGCACAACTGGGGTTCCCTTTGTGCTGGACACCCAGCTGTAGCCAAACTTCTCTTGATGATGTCATTGACTGCTTCGTGTCTGGCAATCTTTCCCTGTGTCTTACGACAGATGAGACCATGGCTGCCGTATTGGTCTGCCCGTGCATGGCTGCAAACACACCGGTGTTCGGTGGAGATAGGGGCGGCAAGGCGCAGAGCAACACCAATACTTAGGGCCTGATGGTCCAGGCGGGTGCCCAAGGCGGAATTAGGGACTGTCAACAGAAAGTCCCCAGCATGGGGGGCTTGCACAGCTAGGAGACGCGCTCTGTCCTTCTGAGAAACTGCGTCCAGCAATGCTTTGGCTATGTTCTCCACTATGGGGCTATCCCATTTGGCCTGTTTACCGTCGTTTGGAAAAGTTGGTCGGGTGTGTGAATTGGCGAGAGTGTCCCACTGACCAGCTCCTTCCACAAATTTGGGATCACGAATCTCAATGGAGTTCCTTAGGTATTCTGGTAGTATTTCCTTCACTAATTCACTTGTAGCACTCGTCGAGGATAAGAATGCCGGCAATGCTAATTGTGTCGCCTTGCGAATACCTATACCCCCGAGTCTAACTGGGAGCGTTGGTTGGTCCCACTGGTCATCTTGCAGGGAGAGGTTTAACACTTTCATAGTTATTGTCTTTAGGAGTGAGTCGTATTCCGTTAATTTTGGGCTGTCAAAGGAAGGAGCACACCTGAGGAAATAGGTAAGTCTGGGCAAGGCCAGGCACCTTGTAAGAAGGTACAAAGCATCGTGATCATCCAAAGCCCCTATTCGCGCCTCCATCCTCCTCAGGTCTTTAAGCTTTTCTTCGATGACTACCTCAATGGCGTTCGAGCCCAGAGGTGCCCCTAGCAGCACACTGTCGGTGGGAGCGATCACTTGGGCTCCTGGCAATAAGATTCGTACTGCATGTATGATTGGTTGGCTGGACGAGATGATTTCACACTTTGATGGATTTAGTGTAAGGCCTAACTCCTCTCCCCTAGATTTCACTAGCTGAAGATCTTCTAGCAGGGATTCCTGTGTCCCTGACAGGGTGCCATCGTCCAGGAACCAGATGTTGAATTCGCTGGACAACCTGCTTGTGACCTCCTTAGCTGCCATGCAGAAAAGGAAAGGGGCAAGTGGGTCTCCCTGCTGGACACCTTCTGCGGAAACAACTTCATGTTCCCCAAACAACAGTGTCGATTCCCTACTGTACCCTGCTGAAACGAAAGGAAGTAGACAAGGAAAGCTGGATCGAACTGCTTCCAGTACCACATCCCTTTTTACCTGGTTGAAGGCATTTTTAAAGTCTAATTTAATTAATGCCTTATTTTCTGGGAGGTGCTTGATACTGGCTCGTGCTGCATGAGCTGCTGCTTCACAGCCATGGGGGACACCAAAACCTAGTTGATGGGGACGAAGCATCGTTGCAGCGTCTATGCTGATTTTTCTGACAGCTGTCCTAGCAACAAGGCGCCGAAGTGTGTTGCCCACGGCAATGGGTCTGACTCCCCATCCTTCTTCTTATGGGCACAAAGGTATGCTCCAAAGAAGAAGGGGTTAATTGCATCTGGGATCAACCCGGAGAGGCAGTTGTTGACAAAGTTCGTGATCTCTGAAAGTAGTGTCTCGGCAACTTCGCCGAGAACTGTTTTTTTTCAATATTTCTCAATATTTTTTTTCTCAATATTTCTTATGTTTCTTTTCACTGTCGATGGTAATTGAAAAATCAATTCTCCAAAATTCATTTTTATTTCTAGTCTAAATATATATATATATATATATATATATATATATATATATATATATATATATATATAAATAATTAAAAAAACAAATAATTCATGAAAACTTGGCGTATTAGGCAAATCGGGCCTTGCATAGTAGGCTGAGAAGTGCGTTCTGGCTACTAGGTACGACATTATATATATATATATATATATATATATATATATATTATATATTATATATATATATATATATATATATATATATAATGTCGTACCTAGTAGCCAGAACGCACTTCCCAGCATACTATGTAAGACCGATTTGCCTAATAACCCAAGTTTTCATGAATTAATATATTTTCTCCAATTTTTTTCTTATGAAATGATAAAGCTACCCATTTCATTATGTATGAGGTCATTTTTTTATTTGGAGATAAAATTAACGTAGTTATATGACCGAACGTAACCAACCCTACCTAACCTAACCTATCTTTATAGGTTAGGTTAGGTTAGGTAGCCGAAAAAGTTAGGTTAGGTTAGGTTAGGTAGTCGAAGAACAATTGATTCATGAAAACTTGGCCTATTAGGCAAATCGAGCCTTGCATAGTAGGCTGACAATTGCGTTCTGGCTACTAGGTACGACATATATATATATATATATAAATTATATATATATATATATATATATATAATATATATTTATATATATATATATATATATATATATATATATATATATATATATATATATATATATATATATGCGAACAAGCCTGAATGGTCCCCAGGACTATATGCGAATGAAAACTCACACCCAGAAGTGACTCGAACCCATACTCCCAGGAGCAACGCAACTGGTATCTACAGGGATGCCTTAAACCACTTGACCATCGCGACCGGACAAAAGGAAGTGATAGCCTTAGCTATTTGAGCCACTTCCCCGCCGGCACCTGGATGGTTATCTTGGGCATAGCATTTTATCAAATCACCTCATTTTTTGGGGCAACACATGAGGAACACAAATGCGAACAAGCCTGAATGGTCCCCAGGACTATATGCGAATGAAAACTCACACCCCAGAAGTGACTCGAACCCATACTCCCAGGAGCAACGCAACTGGTATGTACAGGGACGCCTTAAACCACTTGACCATCACGACCGGACAAAAGGAAGTGATAGCCTTAGCTATTTGAGCCACTTCCCCGCCGGCACCTGGATGGTTATCATGGGCATAGCATTTTATCAAATCACCTCATTTTTGGGGCAACACGTGAGGAACACAAATGCGAACAAGCCTGAATGGTCCCCAGGACTATATGCGAATGAAAACTCACACCCCAGAAGTGACTCGAACCCATACTCCCAGGAGCAACGCAACTGGTAGTACAGGGGAGACTACAGGATGACCTGGATAAACTGGAGGAATGGTCTAGTCTAGAAAATGGCTGCTAAAGGTCAGCTCGGGAAAGTGTAAGGTGATGAAATTAGGAGAAGGGAGCAGGAGGCTGAACACAAGGTATCATTTGGGAGGGGAAATCCTGCAAGAGTCAAATAGAGAGAAAGATCTGGGGTTGATATCACACCGAACCTGTCCCCAGAAGCCCACATCAAAAGAATATCATCAGCGGCATATGCTAGACTGGCCAACATAAGAACTGCCTTTAGAAATTTGTGTAAGGAATCTTTCAGAACCCTATACTAAGATGTACACTTATGTAAGACCAATCCTGGAGTATGCAGCTCCAGCCTGGAGTCCATACCTAGTTAAACACAAGACAAAGTTAGAGAAGATTCAGCGGTATGCCACCAGGCTCGTCCCGGAACTGAGAGGATTGAGCTACGAGGAAAGGCTAAAGGAGCTGAACCTCACATCCCTGGAAAACAGAAGAGTAAGGGGAGACATGATAACCACCTACAAAATTCTCAGGGAATTGACAGGGCGGACAAAGACACTCTTCACCACGGGTGGGACACGAACAAGGGGACACAGGTGGAAACTTAGTACCCAGATGGGCCACAGAGACGTTAGAAAGAATTTTTCAGTGTCAGAGTAGTTAATAAATGGAATGCACTAGGAAGTGATGTGGTGGAGGCAGACTCCATACACAGTTTCAAATGTAGATGTGATAGAGCCCAGTAGGCTCAGGAATCTGTACACCTGTTGATTGACAGTTGAGAGGCGGGATCAAAGAGCCAAAGCTCAACCCCCGCAAGCACAATTAGGTGAGTACAATTAGGTGAGTACATATATATATATATATATATATATATATATATATATATATATATATATATATATATATATATATATATATATATATATTATATAAATATATATAAATAAATAAATATATATCTATATATCTATATATATATATATATATATATATATATATATATATATATATATATATATATATATACATATATATATATATATTGATTGATTGTGTTCACTAATAATACGATCAAGTCTAATTTAATAAAAAAACTCCCCCTGGTACAGCAGGTTGTGTGTATTCGATTCCCTGCAATGATTGTGAGTCTGTGTACCTTGGACAAACAGGAAACTCCTTACAATTCCGTATGTCCCAACATGCTTATAGTATAAGAACTGCCCAAACGTCTAATGCGTTGAATCTACATACAAGTTTGTGTGATCACACTATTAATTGGGATCGGGCGAAAAGCATTGCCAATTGCAAAGGCTTTGTGGAACGGAATTTAATCGAGTCTGCGCTAATTAATCAATGTCCAAATCTTCTCAATATTACTACTGGTATGTACAATTTGACCCAGTTTTAAGTTACAATATTACACAACAGTTTAAGAAAAAAACTCTGAAATTGAGGCATACAATGTCTCATTACAATTGTATATTCATTTATTGTGTGTTCATGAGGCATTTCCTTAATCTTTCATCCTTATTCCCTGACCGCTTAATCCTCTTTGATCTTTCCTGTTTCTGGTAATCCTTTCCTAGGAATGGGTTGGTCAGGTCTAGGTACTGGCCTGTATCCTCTCTCTCTTGTCCTCAGTCAGTCTGGTGTTGACAACGGCCTTAACAAGTCGAAACGTTCATGTCTCTTCTCCAATTCTTTGTGTTTTTTTCCGCATAATTATATATATATATATTTATATATATATATATATATATTATATATATATATATATATATATATATATATATATATATATATGACAACTAATGTCGGACTATATGGAATGAAAACTCACACCCCAGAAGTGACTCGAACCCATACTCCCAGGAGCAACGCAACTGGTATCTACAGGGATGCCTTAAACCACTTGACCATCCGACCGGACAAAAGGAAGTGATAGCCTTAGCTATTTGTCCGGTCGTGATGGTCAAGTGGTTTAAGGCAT
>WNGS01111839.1:0-11239 GCA_020271785.1 Procambarus virginalis | reverse complement strand
AACCAAAGTGGTGGTACACTGAGTGTAACCATCAAGTGGTGGTACACTGAGTGTAACCACAAGTGGTGGTACACTGAGTGTAACCAACAAGTGGTGGTACACTGAGTGTAACCAACAAGTGGTGGTACACTGAGTGTAACAACAAGTGGTGTACACTGAGTGTAACCAACCAAGTGGTGGTACACTGAGTGTAACCACAACAAGTGGCGGTACACTGAGTGTAACAACAAGTGGTGTACACTGAGTGTAACCAAAAGTGGCGGTACACTGAGTGTAACCAACAAGTGGTGTACACTGAGTGTAACCACAAAGTGGCAGTACACTGAGTGTAACCAACAAGTGGCGTACACTGAGTGTAACCAAAAGTGGCGGTACACTGAGTGTAACCACCAAGTGGCGGTACACTGAGTGTACCAACAAGTGGCAGTACACTGAGTGTAACCAACAAGTGTGGTACACTGAGTGTAACCAACAAGTGGCGGTACACTGAGTGTAACCACAAGTGGCGGTACACTGAGTGTAACCATCAAGTGGTGGTACACTGAGTGTAACCACAAGTGGCGGTACACTGAGTGTAACCACAAGTGGTGGTACACTGAGTGTAACCACAAGTGGTGTACACTGAGTGTACCCACAAGTGGTGGTACACTGAGTGTAACCATCAAGTGGTGGTACACTGAGTGTAACCACAAGTGGTGGTACACTGAGTGTAACCACCAAGTGGCGGTACACTGAGTGTAACCAACAAGTGGCGGTACACTGAGTGTAACCAACAAGTGGTGGTACACTGAGTGTAACCACAAGTGGTGGTACACTGAGTGTAACCACCAAGTGGCAGTACACTGAGTGTAACCACAAAGTGGTGGTACACTGAGTGTAACCAACAAGTGGGGACACTGAGTGTAACCAACAAGTGGTGGTACACTGAGTGTAACCAACAAGTGGCGGTACACTGAGTGTAACCACAAGTGGCGGTACACTGAGTGTAACCATCAAGTGGCGGTACACTGAGTGTAAACCAACAAGGTGGTACACTGAGTGTAACCAAAAGTGGTGGTACACTGAGTGTAACAACAAGTGGTGGTACACTGAGTGTAACCACCAAGTGGCGGTACACTGAGTGTAACCACAAGTGGCGGTACACTGAGTGTAACCAACAAGTGGTGGTACACTGAGTGTAACCAACAAGTGGTGGTACACTGAGTGTAACCACCAAGTGGCGGTACACTGAGTGTAACCACAAGTGGTGGTACACTGAGTGTAACCAACAAGTGGTGGTACACTGAGTGTAACCACAAGTGGCGGTACACTGAGTGTAACCAACAAGTGGCGGTACACTGAGTGTAACCAACAAGTGGTGGTACACTGAGTGTAACCACCAAGTGGTGGTACACTGAGTGTAACCACAAAGTGGCGGTACACTGAGTGTAACCACAAAGTGGCGGTACACTGAGTGTAACCAACAAGTGGCGGTACACTGAGTGTAACCAAAAGTGGTGGTACACTGAGTGTAACCATCAAGTGGCGGTACACTGAGTGTAACCACAAAGTGGCGGTACACTGAGTGTAACCACAAGTGGTGGTACACTGAGTGTAACCACCAAGTGGTGGTACACTGAGTGTAACCCAAAGTGGTGGTACACTGAGTGTAACCACAAGTGGTGGTACACTGAGTGTAACCAACAAGTGGGGTACACTGAGTGTAACCAACAAGTGGTGGTACACTGAGTGTAACCAACAAGTGGTGGTACACTGAGTGTAACCAACAAGTGGCGGTACACTGAGTGTAACCAACAAGTGGTGGTACACTGAGTGTAACCAACAAGTGGCAGTACACTGAGTGTAACCAACAAGTGGTGGTACACTGAGTGTAACCAACAAGTGGCGGTACACTGAGTGTAACCAACAAGTGGTGGTACACTGAGTGTAACCAACAAGTGGCGGTACACTGAGTGTAACCAACAAGTGGCGGTACACTGAGTGTAACCAACAAGTGGCGGTACACTGAGTGTAACCAACAAGTGGCGGTACACTGAGTGTAACCAACAAGTGGCAGTACACTGAGTGTAACCAACAAGTGGCGGTACACTGAGTGTAACCAACAAGTGGCGGTACACTGAGTGTAACCACCAAGTGGCGGTACACTGAGTGTAACCAACAAGTGGTGGTACACTGAGTGTAACCAACAAGTGGCGGTACACTGAGTGTAACCATCAAGTGGTGGTACACTGAGTGTAACCACAAGTGGTGGTACACTGAGTGTAACCAACAAGTGGTGGTACACTGAGTGTAACCAACAAGTGGTGGTACACTGAGTGTAACCACAAAGTGGCGGTACACTGAGTGTAACCACCAAGTGGCGGTACACTGAGTGTAACCAACAAGTGGCGGTACACTGAGTGTAACCAACAAGTGGTGGTACACTGAGTGTAACCATCAAGTGGTGGTACACTGAGTGTAACCACCAAGTGGCGGTACACTGAGTGTAACCACAAGTGGTGGTACACTGAGTGTAACCACAAGTGGCGGTACACTGAGTGTAACCAACAAGTGGTGGTACACTGAGTGTAACCAACAAGTGGCGGTACACTGAGTGTAACCACAAGTGGCGGTACACTGAGTGTAACCAACAAGTGGTGGTACACTGAGTGTAACCAACAAGTGGTGGTACACTGAGTGTAACCAAAAGTGGTGGTACACTGAGTGTAACCACAAGTGGTGGTACACTGAGTGTAACCACAAGTGGCGGTACACTGAGTGTAACCAACAAGTGGCGGTACACTGAGTGTAACCAACAAGTGGTGGTACACTGAGTGTAACCAACAAGTGGTGGTACACTGAGTGTAACCACCAAGTGGCGGTACACTGAGTGTAACCACAAGTGGTGGTACACTGAGTGTAACCACCAAGTGGTGGTACACTGAGTGTAACCACCAAGTGGCGGTACACTGAGTGTAACCAACAAGTGGCGGTACACTGAGTGTAACCAACAAGTGGTGGTACACTGAGTGTAACCACAAGTGGTGGTACACTGAGTGTAACCACCAAGTGGCGTACACTGAGTGTAACCACAAGTGGCGGTACACTGAGTGTAACCAACAAGTGGCGGTACACTGAGTGTAACCACCAAGTGGCGGTACACTGAGTGTAACCACCAAGTGGCGGTACACTGAGTGTAACCACAAGTGGTGGTACACTGAGTGTAACCACCAAGTGGTGGTACACTGAGTGTAACCAACAAGTGGTGGTACACTGAGTGTAACCATCAAGTGGCGGTACACTGAGTGTAACCACAAGTGGCGGTACACTGAGTGTAACCACCAAGTGGTGGTACACTGAGTGTAACCACAAGTGGGGTACACTGAGTGTAACCATCAAGTGGTGGTACACTGAGTGTAACCACAAGTGGTGGTACACTGAGTGTAACCAACAAGTGGTGGTACACTGAGTGTAACCAACAAGTGGTGGTACACTGAGTGTAACCAACAAGTGGTGGTACACTGAGTGTAACCAACAAGTGGCGGTACACTGAGTGTAACCAACAAGTGGCGGTACACTGAGTGTAACCAACAAGTGGTGGTACACTGAGTGTAACCAACAAGTGGCGGTACACTGAGTGTAACCAACAAGTGGTGGTACACTGAGTGTAACCAACAAGTGGCGGTACACTGAGTGTAACCAACAAGTGGTGGTACACTGAGTGTAACCACAAGTGGCGGTACACTGAGTGTAACCAACAAGTGGCGGTACACTGAGTGTAACCAACAAGTGGCGGTACACTGAGTGTAACCAACAAGTGGTGGTACACTGAGTGTAACCAACAAGTGGTGGTACACTGAGTGTAACCAACAAGTGGTGGTACACTGAGTGTAACCACAAGTGGTGGTACACTGAGTGTAACCAACAAGTGGTACACTGAGTGTAACCAACAAGTGGCAGGTACACTGAGTGTAACCAACAAGTGGCGGTACACTGAGTGTAACCAACAAGTGGTGGTACACTGAGTGTAACCAACAAGTGGCGGTACACTGAGTGTAACCACCAAGTGGCGGTACACTGAGTGTAACCAACAAGTGGCGGTACACTGAGTGTAACCACAAAGTGGTGGTACACTGAGTGTAACCAAAAGTGGTGGTACACTGAGTGTAACCACAAGTGGTGGTACACTGAGTGTAACCACAAAGTGGTGGTACACTGAGTGTAACCACCAAGTGGTGGTACACTGAGTGTAACCACCAAGTGGCGGGTACACTGAGTGTAACCAACAAGTGGCGGTACACTGAGTGTAACCAAAGTGGTGGTACACTGAGTGTAACCACAAGTGGTGGTACACTGAGTGTAACCACCAAGTGGCGGTACACTGAGTGTAACCAACAAGTGGCGGTACACTGAGTGTAACCAACAAGTGGCGGTACACTGAGTGTAACCACAAGTGGCGGTACACTGAGTGTAACCAACAAGTGGTGGTACACTGAGTGTAACCAACAAGTGGCGGTACACTGAGTGTAACCACCAAGTGGCGGTACACTGAGTGTAACCACAAGTGGTGGTACACTGAGTGTAACCATCAAGTGGTGGTACACTGAGTGTAACCACAAGTGGTGGTACACTGAGTGTAACCACCAAGTGGCGGTACACTGAGTGTAACCACAAGTGGCGGTACACTGAGTGTAACCAACAAGTGGCGGTACACTGAGTGTAACAAGTGGCGGTACACTGAGTGTAACCAACAAGTGGCGGTACACTGAGTGTAACCAACAAGTGGCGGTACACTGAGTGTAACCAACAAGTGGGGTACACTGAGTGTAACCACAAGTGGTGGTACACTGAGTGTAACCACAAGTGGCGGTACACTGAGTGTAACCACCAAGTGGCGGTACACTGAGTGTAACCACAAGTGGTGGTACACTGAGTGTAACCAACAAGTGGCGGTACACTGAGTGTAACCACCAAGTGGTGGTACACTGAGTGTAACCAACAAGTGGCGGTACACTGAGTGTAACCAACAAGTGGCGGTACACTGAGTGTAACCACAAGTGGTGGTACACTGAGTGTAACCAACAAGTGGTGGTACACTGAGTGTAACCAAAGTGGTGGTACACTGAGTGTAACCACAAAGTGGTGGTACACTGAGTGTAACCACCAAGTGGCGGTACACTGAGTGTAACCAACAAGTGGCGGTACACTGAGTGTAACCAACAAGTGGTGGTACACTGAGTGTAACCATCAAGTGGTGGTACACTGAGTGTAACCACCAAGTGGCGGTACACTGAGTGTAACCACAAAGTGGTGGTACACTGAGTGTAACCACAAGTGGTGGTACACTGAGTGTAACCACCAAGTGGCGGTACACTGAGTGTAACCAACAAGTGGCGGTACACTGAGTGTAACCAACAAGTGGTGGTACACTGAGTGTAACCACCAAGTGGTGGTACACTGAGTGTAACCACCAAGTGGCGGTACACTGAGTGTAACCAACAAGTGGCGGTACACTGAGTGTAACCAACAAGTGGCGGTACACTGAGTGTAACCACCAAGTGGCGGTACACTGAGTGTAACCACCAAGTGGCGGTACACTGAGTGTAACCAAAAGTGGTGGTACACTGAGTGTAACCACAAGTGGTGGTACACTGAGTGTAACCAACAAGTGGTGGTACACTGAGTGTAACCAACAAGTGGCGGTACACTGAGTGTAACCAACAAGTGGCGGTACACTGAGTGTAACCACCAAGTGGTGGTACACTGAGTGTAACCACAAGTGGTGGTACACTGAGTGTAACCAACAAGTGGTGGTACACTGAGTGTAACCACAAGTGGTGGTACACTGAGTGTAACCACAAGTGGTGGTACACTGAGTGTAACCAACAAGTGGTGGTACACTGAGTGTAACCAACAAGTGGTGGTACACTGAGTGTAACCAAAAGTGGTGGTACACTGAGTGTAACCAACAAGTGGCGGTACACTGAGTGTAACCAACAAGTGGTGGTACACTGAGTGTAACCAACAAGTGGCGGTACACTGAGTGTAACCAACAAGTGGTGGTACACTGAGTGTAACCAACAAGTGGCGGTACACTGAGTGTAACCAACAAGTGGTGGTACACTGAGTGTAACCAACAAGTGGCGGTACACTGAGTGTAACCAACAAGTGGCGGTACACTGAGTGTAACCAACAAGTGGCGGTACACTGAGTGTAACCAACAAGTGGCGGTACACTGAGTGTAACCAACAAGTGGTGGTACACTGAGTGTAACCAACAAGTGGGGTACACTGAGTGTAACCAACAAGTGGTGGTACACTGAGTGTAACCAACAAGTGGTACACTGAGTGTAACCAACAAGTGGCGGTACACTGAGTGTAACCAACAAGTGGCGGTACACTGAGTGTAACCAACAAGTGGTGGTACACTGAGTGTAACCACACAAGTGGCGGTACACTGAGTGTAACCACCAAGTGGCGGTACACTGAGTGTAACCAACAAGTGGCGGTACACTGAGTGTAACCACAAGTGGTGGTACACTGAGTGTAACCACAAGTGGTGGTACACTGAGTGTAACCATCAAGTGGTGGTACACTGAGTGTAACCAAAAGTGGTGGTACACTGAGTGTAACCAACAAGTGGTGGTACACTGAGTGTAACCACCAAGTGGCGGTACACTGAGTGTAACCACAAGTGGTGGTACACTGAGTGTAACCACAAAGTGGGGTACACTGAGTGTAACCAACAAGTGGTGGTACACTGAGTGTAACCAACAAGTGGTGGTACACTGAGTGTAACCAACAAGTGGCGGTACACTGAGTGTAACCAACAAGTGGCGGTACACTGAGTGTAACCACAAGTGGCAGTACACTGAGTGTAACCAAAAGTGGTGGTACACTGAGTGTAACCACCAAGTGGCGGTACACTGAGTGTAACCACCAAGTGGCGGTACACTGAGTGTAACCACAAGTGGTGGTACACTGAGTGTAACCACCAAGTGGTGGTACACTGAGTGTAACCACAAAGTGGTGGTACACTGAGTGTAACCAACAAGTGGCGGTACACTGAGTGTAACCAACAAGTGGTGGTACACTGAGTGTAACCAACAAGTGGCGGTACACTGAGTGTAACAAGTGGCGGTACACTGAGTGTAACCACCAAGTGGCGGTACACTGAGTGTAACCAACAAGTGGCGGTACACTGAGTGTAACCACAAGTGGTGGTACACTGAGTGTAACCACAAGTGGTGGTACACTGAGTGTAACCACCAAGTGGCGGTACACTGAGTGTAACCACAAGTGGCGGTACACTGAGTGTAACCAACAAGTGGCGGTACACTGAGTGTAACCACAAGTGGTGGTACACTGAGTGTAACCACCAAGTGGCGGTACACTGAGTGTAACCACCAAGTGGTGGTACACTGAGTGTAACCAACAAGTGGTGGTACACTGAGTGTAACCACAAGTGGCGGTACACTGAGTGTAACCAACAAGTGGCGGTACACTGAGTGTAACCAACAAGTGTGGTACACTGAGTGTAACCAACAAGTGGTGGTACACTGAGTGTAACCACAAGTGGCGGTACACTGAGTGTAACCACCAAGTGGCGGTACACTGAGTGTAACCAACAAGTGGCGGTACACTGAGTGTAACCACCAAGTGGTGGTACACTGAGTGTAACCACAAGTGGCGGTACACTGAGTGTAACCAACAAGTGGTGGTACACTGAGTGTAACCAACAAGTGGTGGTACACTGAGTGTAACCAACAAGTGGTGGTACACTGAGTGTAACCAACAAGTGGCGGTACACTGAGTGTAACCAACAAGTGGCGGTACACTGAGTGTAACCAACAAGTGGGGTACACTGAGTGTAACCAACAAGTGGTGGTACACTGAGTGTAACCAACAAGTGGTGGTACACTGAGTGTAACCAACAAGTGGTGGTACACTGAGTGTAACCACAAGTGGGGTACACTGAGTGTAACCAACAAGTGGTGGTACACTGAGTGTAACCACAAAGTGGTGGTACACTGAGTGTAACCAACAAGTGGCGGTACACTGAGTGTAACCAACAAGTGGCGGTACACTGAGTGTAACCAACAAGTGGTGGTACACTGAGTGTAACCAACAAGTGGCGGTACACTGAGTGTAACCACAAAGTGGCGGTACACTGAGTGTAACCAACAAGTGGCGGTACACTGAGTGTAACCACAAGTGGTGGTACACTGAGTGTAACCATCAAGTGGCGGTACACTGAGTGTAACCACAAAGTGGCGGTACACTGAGTGTAACCACAAGTGGCGGTACACTGAGTGTAACCAACAAGTGGCGGTACACTGAGTGTAACCAAAAGTGGTGGTACACTGAGTGTAACCAACAAGTGGGGACACTGAGTGTAACCACAAGTGGCGGTGTACACTGAGTGTAACCACAAGTGGCGGTACACTGAGTGTAACCATCAAGTGGTGGTACACTGAGTGTAACCACAAGTGGTGGTACACTGAGTGTAACCACAAGTGGTGGTACACTGAGTGTAACCAACAAGTGGCGGTACACTGAGTGTAACCAACAAGTGGCGGTACACTGAGTGTAACAACAAGTGGTGGTACACTGAGTGTAACCACCAAGTGGCGTACACTGAGTGTAACCATCAAGTGGTGGTACTGAGTGTAACCACAAGTGGGCAGTACACTGAGTGTAACCAACAAGTGGCGGTGTACACTGAGTGTAACCACCAAGTGGTGGTACACTGAGTGTAACCACAAGTGGCGGTACACTGAGTGTAACCAAAAGTGGTGGTACACTGAGTGTAACCAACAAGTGGTGGTACACTGAGTGTAACCATCAAGTGGCGGTACACTGAGTGTAACCAACAAGTGGCGGTACACTGAGTGTAACCAACAAGTGGTGGTACACTGAGTGTAACCACAAGTGGTGGTACACTGAGTGTAACCAAGTGGCGTGGTACACTGAGTGTAACCACAAAGTGGTGGTACACTGAGTGTAACCAACAAGTGGCGGTACACTGAGTGTAACCACAAGTGGTGGTACACTGAGTGTAACCAACAAGTGGCGGTACACTGAGTGTAACCACAAGTGGCGGTACACTGAGTGTAACCATCAAGTGGGGGTACACTGAGTGTAACCAACAAGTGGTGGTACACTGAGTGTAACCAAAAGTGGTGGTACACTGAGTGTAACCACAAAGTGGTGGTACACTGAGTGTAACCACCAAGTGGCGGTACACTTGTAACCAACAAGTGGCGGTACACTGAGTGTAACCAACAAGTGGTGGTACACTGAGTGTAACCATCAAGTGGTGGTACACTGAGTGTAACCACCAAGTGGCGGTACACTGAGTGTAACCACAAGTGGTGTACACTGAGTGTAACCACCAAGTGGTGGTACACTGAGTGTAACCACCAAGTGGCGGTACACTGAGTGTAACCAACAAGTGGTGGTACACTGAGTGTAACCACAAGTGGTGGTACACTGAGTGTAACCACCAAGTGGTGGTACACTGAGTGTAACCACCAAGTGGCGGTACACTGAGTGTAACCACAAGTGGCGGTACACTGAGTGTAACCAACAAGTGGCGGTACACTGAGTGTAACCAACAAGTGGCGGTACACTGAGTGTAACCACCAAGTGGCGGTACACTGAGTGTAACCAACAAGTGGTGGTACACTGAGTGTAACCACCAAGTGGTGGTACACTGAGTGTAACCACAAGTGGTGGTACACTGAGTGTAACCACAAGTGGCGGTACACTGAGTGTAACCAACAAGTGGGGTACACTGAGTGTAACCACCAAGTGGTGGTACACTGAGTGTAACCACAAGTGGTGGTACACTGAGTGTAACCATCAAGTGGTGGTACACTGAGTGTAACCACAAAGTGGTGGTACACTGAGTGTAACCATCAAGTGGTGGTACACTGAGTGTAACCAACAAGTGGTGGTACACTGAGTGTAACCAACAAGTGGTGGTACACTGAGTGTAACCAACAAGTGGTGGTACACTGAGTGTAACCAACAAGTGGCGGTACACTGAGTGTAACCAACAAGTGGTGGTACACTGAGTGTAACCAACAAGTGGCGGTACACTGAGTGTAACCAACAAGGTGGTACACTGAGTGTAACCACAAGTGGCGGTACACTGAGTGTAACCACAAGTGGTGGTACACTGAGTGTAACAACAAGTGGCGGTACACTGAGTGTAACCAACAAGTGGCGGTACACTGAGTGTAACCAACAAGTGGCGGTACACTGAGTGTAACAACAAGTGGCACACTGAGTGTAACCACAAGTGGTGGTACACTGAGTGTAACCAACAAGTGGTGGTACACTGAGTGTAACCACAAGTGGCGGTACACTGAGTGTAACCAACAAGTGGTACACTGAGTGTAACCACAAGTGGTGGTACACTGAGTGTAACCACAAGTGGCGGTACACTGAGTGTAACCAACAAGTGGTGGTACACTGAGTGTAACCACAAGTGGCGTACACTGAGTGTAACCACCAAGTGGCGGTACACTGAGTGTAACCAACAAGTGGCGGTACACTGAGTGTAACCACAAAGTGGTGGTACACTGAGTGTAACCAACAAGTGGTGGTACACTGAGTGTAACAACAAGTGGTGGTACACTGAGTGTAACCACAAAGTGGTGGTACACTGAGTGTAACCACCAAGTGGTGGTACACTGAGTGTAACCACCAAGTGGTGGTACACTGAGTGTAACCAACAAGTGGCGGTACACTGAGTGTAACCAAAAGTGGTGGTACACTGAGTGTAACCACAAGTGGTGGTACACTGAGTGTAACCACAAGTGGCGGTACACTGAGGTAACAACCAACAAGTGGCGGTACACTGAGTGTAACCAAAAGTGGCGGTACACTGAGTGTAACCACCAAGTGGCGGTACACTGAGTGTAACCATCAAGTGGTGGTACACTGAGTGTAACAACAAGTGGCGGTACACTGAGTGTAACCACAAGTGCGGTACACTGAGTGTAACCAACAAGTGGTGGTACACTGAGTGTAACCATCAAGTGGGGTACACTGAGTGTAACCACAAAGTGGTGGTACACTGAGTGTAACCACCAAGTGGCGGTACACTGAGTGTAACCAACAAGTGGCGGTACACTGAGTGTAACCAACAAGTGGCGGTACACTGAGTGTAACAAGTGGCGGTACACTGAGTGTAACCACCAAGTGGCGGTACACTGAGTGTAACCAACAAGTGGCGGTACACTGAGTGTAAC